>JAHZNP010000078.1:0-177463 GCA_020615345.1 Triops cancriformis | reverse complement strand
ATATTTTGACGAATTAATACACTTGGTAAACTATCAATTCATGTCTTGTTTTCTCCGTGTGCCAACAGTGAAATTTCTCACACCGAGTTCAAAATGTTCGCTGTTAGTTAGAAAAAACCTTCGCTGTTGGTTGGGAAAAAATGTTCGCTGCTGGCTAGACGTTCGAAAATCTACAAACTAGAAAAAAAGGAAAGGAAGACGCGAATGCAAGCAGTAGAAAGAGGGGTAGATTGCATTCCTCGCAAAACATGATTCTGAAGCTGTTACGGCTGAAGAAAAATTCGTTATCTTTCAGATCGGCTGTTGTGGCCTGTGAATTAAAAATATATAAAGAAAGAAAAAACATAAGTAACGAAACTAAATGTGCGAATAATATAAACGTGTATTTAGGCAAAAAATACAAGAATTGCGTTCCTCACTTATCAATGACTAGCGCATTACACGTAATGTATATTTTCACTGACAACATTTCATTCGAAAAAGGCGCGCTTCCAGGATTCGGGTGACGTCACGTTTTACGCCATCTATATTTCCAGCCACGGGACGGCGCAACCTTGTTTCTACTTACCTTGTGCTCCTCCTATTGAGCCAACCTTGTATCCATGATCCTTGCCTCTATACTTCTTCTTGTTTATAGTCGGTAGGCGTCATCTATAGGCCTCTATACAAAACAAAGCAAGATTACGTAGGAACTTCTCGCTACTTTCTTTAGGTGGCTATACCTTACAGTTTTCGATTGTTTTTGTTGTGAATAATCTTTGAGCATGTTTAGTCCGCCTTCTATGTCGTATCTTCAAGCTTTTTCTCCGTTATACACTCGTACTTGAAAAAACATAGTAATGAAAACAGAATTTATTTACTTTTCATCAAATGCTTATATTGTAGTATTGATAAAGGATCCGCAGAGTTTATTATTGGCTTACGTACGTAGATCCCTTGAGATATGGACAAGGAATCAGACCAGGATTTGTTCATATGCGGCGGCTGTAAGCAACAGTTTACGGAACTTATGATATTTGTGGATCACAAGACCTCGCTGGCTTGTAAAAAAAACCTCGGATGTGACGAAGTAGAAAAAGTACCACCGTCTGTACCACAAGAACTCGAGTAAGCTTACTTAACGCAAGCCGCTGATTGCCTTGACAATTCAAGTCCTTTCCAGGCCCACAAATGCGCCAAAGGCTACGAATGCTACAGTTCTTGCATGTTCAGAAAGCAGTCCGGTACCTAAAGAATGCGCGATACCCCGGATTGTATCACGGGTTATCACTGCGAATCCCGCCGCTAAACCAGACTCTGGGAAAAGCCTGAATCCAACGACACCGGCCAAAAAATGTACGCTGGACGATCGAAAACGTTTTGTGTGCGGTGTGGAAAATTGCACTTTCCGAACTGCGTACCTGAAAGATTTGCATCGCCATCATAGGAAACATACGGGCGAAAAACCTTTTGCGTGTGATATGTGTGGGTCCTCTTTCGCTCGGTTAGACAAACTGTTGACTCATAAACGGATCCATACGGGTGAAAAACCTTACAAGTGCTCTCTATGCAGTTATAGCTGTGTGGAGAAAGGGTCGTTAAGCAAACATTCCCGAGTTCACAATGGGGAACGGCCATTCAAGTATAAAATCCTTCCATTACAATATATTTGCCCAGTTTCGCTTGTTATCCTTGCATTTTGCCATTAATATAATTCATTCTTACGATTTACTTCGATTGACGTCTAGGTGTCAGCTTTGCCCATATAGTGCTAAAGACGCCTCCCAGTTAACGATTCATTTACGCGTCCATACCGGCGATGCGCCTTATTCGTGTCCCTGTGCTCCGTGTTGCAAAACGTTTAAAACACAATCAGACCTCAAACGCCACATACGACTGCATACAGGAGAAAAGCCATTTGCCTGCTCTATGTGCGATTACAAGTGCGCCATTTCATGTAAGCTCTGGGGGGAAAAAGGGGGATTTCGTACTGGGATTAATGTATAATTTCTTACAGCCAACTTGAAAGTCCATATACGACACAGCCACGCGCCAAAGAAGCCGTTCAAATGCACGAAGTGCGATTTTACGTCGGAAAACAAAAGGGAATATAAACATCACCTAAGAACTCACTCAGGTAATTAACGGGCTACACAAGGCTCTGGCTATATTTTGATTTCTGTAAATTAGACCAATTTGTGTGCGAGCTTTGCCACTTCAGAGCCACGGAGGTGGACGAGTACAAGTTGCATTTTAAGACGGAACATAACTCAAAACCGTACACTTGTCGGATCTGTGCTGCCACTTTCATGCAGCTCCGTAAGCAGTTCCTGGCTTTTTCTTTACCAGATTTTGCAAGATGCTGTGTATAATTACAGACGCTATGCGCCTCCACGTACGGAAAGAGCACCCGGAATTCGCTTCGGCAGCTGGTCCAAAGAGCAAAAGTTCGCATTTGAAAATAGTAGTTGCTGACCAAAATCCGAAGCCTTATGCATGTCCGCAGTGCCCCATGAGCTTCGTAGTTGAAGATTCGCTCAAGAGTCACCTTCGCATGCATGCACATATCCAAGCACCAGTTCAATATAAAACGATTCCTGCCCCGGCGCCCAAAACCCCTACCCAGCCTACGAGTTCAGTCGTCAACGTATCTTCACCCTTTCTCGTTACTATTAACGGCCAACTGTCTCGCGTCTTGGCAATGCTTCCATCGAAACATCATGAAAATTTTCCGAACGATCCAAAAGATGACACAAATTTGAGCAATAATTCCAATCTGCTGCCTGTTTTCTTGGACAGTAACCAGTAAGTCAATATACAAATGTTCCACTGAGGGTCGGCGAAAATATATATACATTTTTTTACTACTAAAGGTCGGCAGCTCCTCCGCAACTCGGATCAGTTATCGTGACTTACGTGCCGACAGATCATAACCAAGCGACGCATACAGGACCTGATTCAAGCACTTTGACTTCGCTTGAAACTTTTCCGAACCAAGAAATCTCGTCAAACTTTACTGCGCCGGAAGCAGGACTGGGCAGTGATGTGCTGTTGTCCATGACGGACGAAAATGGCAAAGTACGCTATGTTTACCCTCGTAATTTCATTGCGCTGAAGGACAATGGAGATGGCCGAGGGGGCCCCAATTCTTTGGAAGCTGTGATACACATGACTGTTGGGGAAGACGCAGACCCCGCTTAATTCGCTAACTGAAAGTGAAGTGAAGACTTGAGTGTTATTCCTCTTTTTTTTTGTGTGTTGTGGCAAAAGTTGTATTTTAGGCCCTTCACCACAATAACTCCGACTTTCACTTTTGCAAAACACGGCTTTTAAAAGTCTCCGCTGGTCCACTGATTTCCCTGGGAAAAATGTGTATACGTTATTTTTGGCTCTGTCAGAATCCAGAATTATAGAGATTAATGGTTTTACTTCGGGATTGCGAACGCTAACGCGCTTTTCGATTTCACCGGCCAACCGTTGTGACCGTAAGGTCAACGCTTTGGTTTTTTCGATCAGCTGTTGATACGGAGATAGAGTCTGCGTGCCCATTACTACATGCCCTTGGCGCGAATCTATCTTTGCATCCAACCTTGCCTAGAATGGGATGGGTTGAAAGATACTATACTGTCTCATTTCTCAGTCTTTACTTGTCTGATCAGGTTGACGATCCATCTTTCAGCTTCTTCTGCGCTCATGTCTAGCTTTTCGGCTAGCATAGTTATGGAAATACATTGATGGATACGACAGAAGGTCTCGAATACCATCAAGCGAGCGTTTTCCAAAAAGTCGTTCAATACCGCGATCAAGAAGAAATCATTGTGAAGCACTTCTTGGCATTCACGAAGTTTCAACTGAGCAGCGTCAAAATCGAAGTTCACGTACAGGTGTTCGATGAATTCGGTAATTGGATCACGGTACGTGTAAGCTTCCTGTTAACATTACGCGTTAGTGTGATTGCTAAAAATTAGAAAGCTTTCATGTTTACCTGCTGAATGACTTTAACGAGGTCTTTCATAATGGCGCGTCTATTTTGCTTATTGATGATGACAGCCGTGGTCAAATAGCGAAGAATGTGGGGGCACATAGTTTGGATTGCGTTCAAGTACCTGGACACAAAAATTAACCAATCTCAGTTTCTTCCATGTATATGAAGACTTACTGGGGTTGATACAATAGCATTTCCACGATCAAATCTCGTCCTTTAGGATGGTTAAAGAATATAAATAGGGACCAATGGATCAACCAAGTTCGCTGCTGGAGTGATTGTAAAGCTGATGGAAACGGATTTCCATCAATGTACTCCTTCAAACGGTTTAAATCTTCTAGAGCAACGTCCCAGTTCTGCATCAGGATTTCGGAGGCTAGCTTCCCCCATAAGCCATTAAGATAGTTCTATAATATTTAGAATGATAATTATTCATTATGTTTTGATATCCAAAGATATCGGTATAAGAGAGCAAGTATTAAGACACTTCATGTAATGTACCTTGTCGTTGGGCGTGACCAAAAATCTATGGAAGTAGAGGTACTCGGCAGCCCCGCCGTAATTACCACATTCATACTGAAACTTGGCAAAAGTGAACAACGTATCCAAAATCTCTGGCTTTAACTAAACAAAAGGAAATTACGTATTAGAATCTCAACAACTGACAATCTAGAAAGAGCTTACTCCATGGTTCTTGGTCAGGTAGTCCATTAGCTGGCGAGAGTCTCTAGACGCTTGGATTTGCTTGGTGACCTCTGGGTCCATAAAGACAGCCAAAACTGGCTTGGTCTCAGATTGCAGTTTACGCAACTGTTCGACTACTGCAGCACGTTTGTCTGTTAAAGCCTGCAGGAGTTGATCACTGTAAAGAATGGTTTGAAATATGTACAAGATTGTCTTACTGGTGGAATTTCTTGATCTGGGTACAAGACACGATGAACATCCATGGAGAAATCCACCATGTTGGTTTTATTGAGCAACTCCAACTTTGCTCGAAGTAATTCATCTTGTTTGTAGATCTATAAAAAAAACAGATTTACATAGAATTTAGAAAAACCGCTGCTTCCGAGAATCTCAAGCTTTGCATAGGCCATGTACATCACCACAGCTGTAGCAGAATATCAGACGATATTGATTACTTTGAATACCAAATTGCTTTTACCTCTCTTCCTGCCAAGAACTCAAAGAGGGGAAACACCAAATGTCGGTCTAGGTAACCACCTAAACGTTGTGTTAAATCGTGCTGCGCCATGTTGTCAAGATTTGCCACAAATGGCAGATCCTGGACGAAAGCGAGTCTAGCTAACGTTGTCGTAGTCCTAGACTGTAACCTGTGACTACGTTTAGCGACCCGCGAATCACTATAAAAAACCATGTCGAAAGGCTAGAGAAAGGCAAGTTGAAAGCCATTTTTTTTGCCCGGATACAGAATTAAAAACTGTTCTTTAATTTTGAAGTTATCACTTAGTAAATGTTAGAAATTATTCAAGTGATTAATCCCGCACTATTCGATGGATCTAAATTCTGTTTTCACGAAGAAATTAGGTTAGCAATGCTTTTTTGTTGAAATTTTACTCAAATTGTTACAAATTTACAAAGAAGTTTTTTAGTACAATTTTGACTGTGACAATTCAAACTTCGCTGGCGAATCTTTTATTGAAATACTGAGGAATCACATACTATAAGGCAAAGGCGATTTCAACGAAACCGCTCATTAGTTCAAAATCTCGAGTTATAAATTATATTACACACGTAGAATTTTTCAGTCACAATATCATCATCGAAATTTTAAATGGAGAACTAGCAGAAAGTCCTTCACAGCTTTATGACATGATATTTTTTTTGTGTGTGTGTGTGTGTTTTTTAGCGGGGGGTCCCTTTATAAAAACCCGGTCACGAAGCGACACATTTTCAAAAAGAAAATCGGGTCCGATTCGACCTCGAATCAGATGGACATTATCTCGAAAACTTCCGCAGATGGGGTCAATTTTTCTGAGAAAAACTCAGATTCTAGGAGTCTTGAGTGTGGAGTTTTTATTGATTTGCCATTGACATATCGAAATTGTTCTGGATCCGTTTTTATAGAGTACTGAACTTGGAATTTAACATAACACCAGGAAAACGCCATATGCTAACACCACGGCAGTTACGCTTACGGTGTCCCACACCATCCTTCCGCGAATGTTTCGTGACACCCAACAAGGTTTTCGAAGTGAACATTTAACATTGTGACCCTGTGCTGAGGTAGTAAGAAAACGCGAATATGTTATTCAAGCCGTATATATTGTGGCGTTTCACTTTTGGCCTAGAAGCTGCCTTGGTGTACGAGTCAGGCTTGACCTCACAGCTTTTGGGAGTAATTAGCGCCTCGCTTGCCTCAGTCGTGGGGTCATCGTTGGTGACTACCAACGTTGACGATAGGGGACAGGTAAAAAGAGGGCAGTGAGACAGAGAGGGAGAGAAAGAGGAAGAGAGTGGTGTACGTTGGAGATTTTTTTTGTTAACAAATTGAAAATACAAGTGTGAAACGCAACATTAACCAATTGTGCAGTGTCTTCGTACTATTCTTTTGAATTCTTCTGTTAATCAGTAATAGGTGGCAGCACTTCCAAAATTTGGGAATGGTACGGTTAGGAAATGAATGACTTCTTGTGAGTTGCTAACCTCTCTGTGTCTTCCCAACTTCCCACAGATTCTGTGGTCTTACTAGAGGCCAACGCCAACGGCCGCGGTCTACATCCGTGAACGGAGAGGATTTGATTGTAGTGTCTTTTAAACATAAACTATGTACGCCTTTTTGTGACGTCTTGTTACTGCAGACCAGGTCAAATAACGAGTAGAACAAAATTGGAGCAAAAGTGATCCTAATTTATCGGGACGCCTTCTTCACTGGTTGTTCCCACCGTCGGTAATGTGGATAATTTTAACTGTTGAAGGTTTTCTATGAATTATACTGAACCAAGTTACGGTTTCTGTGTATGTAAAGAAAAATAGAGCTCCTTAATAAGTATTACATTAATGCAAGCTGTTCGCTTGTGTATGTTTCCCACTGGTGTAATGTATAGTATTTTGCCTAATATGAGTTGTCGCGTGCTAGTGCAGATCACGTTGCTATGACAGAACGGGGACTGGGAAATGGCAGCTAATACAACTGTGCGCGCGAAGTCGAATTTAAAGAGAAAGTAGGATATATTCTTACCGGAAGAACGTCTTCGTAGAACAGGAAATTGCAATACATTAAAAATGCATGTTTTAGCCTGACTTTCTTGCAGAAAGTGTGACAACGGAAAGTGAAAAATGCTCTTTCTTTGAATGAAAGCGGTGTGTTAATTCAAGACAAACTTCGACGAGGCGATTGGTACTTTCTTTCGCAACAAACGTGAAATACCGTTTACATTTTGCAGTGATTTAGTCTAGACTAATTTAATAACGTAATTTTAAAACGTAATTTTATATGTATTAAGCGTAATATTGATACAACCATAATATCTACAACATATGCGTCGCAATATATCTGGAAGAGATAAAATTTTTCATCTGACATTAATCTCACATTAATCTCGTCAGTTTCGGTAGTTCGTGACTTAGTGCTAGACTAAAGCACTAACTTAATTTTAAACCGTAATTTTCTGTGTATTAAGTACAATACATCTGGAAGAGGTACTATTTTGCACATGACCTTAATTTCGGTAGTTCCACTGAGACAAAGAACACATTTGCGCCCGCGACATCACTAGAAAGCATATCCATTTAAAATTAACTCGATACGCATACAGTGTTATAAGATAAAAACAGTGGCATTTCGTACGACCAGAGCAGGACCCGAGGTACTACTGAGCAAATCTTGGGAGTAACCATTGGAAGATGTTCATGATCAGGGTTGCCAGATGGTTTTTTTCTAAACCAAAAATAGGAAAAATGTTTTTTTTAACTGCTTTGAATTACGAAAATTTGGTTTGATTTCATGGTTTGTTTTTAGTTTGTCGGGAAAATTAATCGGAATTGATCTGAGGTTGCAAATTAACCTCCTTAAAATGGTCTCCGTTTCGATAAATCACTGTTTGCCTTCGGTTTCTTGCATGGTTTGTATTTCGCGCTTCGTAAGGTTTAGAAGGTGATTGGTATACCGCGTCTGACCCTTGTATCGTACGTCCTTTAGCCACTGTGCTAAGGGTACGGTGCACCTAACCGTTGTATAGGGCAGTCGCTTGTTTAACGGCGACGCCGATTTTACCCTAATTGTTCAGTATTTCATTAAACAGTCTCAACAGTAAAGTTTTGGATCATAACGACTAGTGCACCTCGTCGACTTTCTATTTTAAAAATCCCTGGCCAATTTTTAAAAAGCCAATTAAATTTCAATTTTTGTTGGGGAAAAGCATGTTTGAACATACGGCCCCAAAGTACACTAACGCAACTTTTTTATTGACGAAAACGAAATTTTTAAATTCGTCGGTTGGTTTCGGATTTACCCCATTAAAAGTTTCTGAAATTATCTAGGTAATAGCTCGGAAACTAAACGTCGGATTTGAATTCTGTTTTGAATAAATAGATACTTTTAAGTGGCTCTAGTGAACCTCATGATCGAATGTTTGCAGTTACATATCTTTAAAAAAACTTTAATTTGACTATCATTTTAAAAATTTACGATTTTTTAAAGAAACAAAAAAAAAACTCGAGGAAGTGCACTAGATGTATGATGCAAAACTTTACTGACGAGATTGTTACAAATAATCAGAAGTTGAATTGAGTCAGGATTTATTTATTTTTACTTCACAACTAGTACAAATTTAATCATGAAAATTTATTAGAAAATAGTCCGCAGTGGTGCCGCGGAATTTTTCACAATCAAGCTAAGTGATTTAGTTAAACTTTAGCTATTTTCACACTTTTTACAAATTTTGGTTTGTTTTCGATCACCGTGGTTTGTTTTTTGTTTGTTTTTCGGGTTCACTTGGTTTGCTGACTGGGGAAAAAAATCTGTCAACCCTGTTCATGATACACTGGCGCGAAAACCGTTGTGCAGTGCAACCCAATCAAGAGCTTTCTTGTAGATGGTTTGAAAAGCTGGCGCGTAAGTAGCCCTTCGACTGGCGCCATTGTTTCAGAAACGCCGCGGTCTTAGAGTTGGACACACAAGTTAGTGTTGTAGGAAGTTTTACCTTTTGTTAAGCTTGCGGTTTTCCAGATTTTACTTTAAACGCCGTAACGGGGTTTTACTTTACGCGGAGCCTTTTAGTTGTTGCATCAAAATTTTCCAGGGCAAACATGGCCAGTGCCGAGCCACCGTTACGGGTATAACGATGTCGCTTTCTAGACGAAGTCCTTTATGGTTTTATTCTTAAGTGTGGCGAACTAGAAAGTATACAGTGATTTTACATACAATCTTTACGTAGTATGCAGTTTAGTACACTGTTCTGCATTATAAATTTCATATACTTTTGTTTATTCACAGACGCTTTTGGACAAGATGAATTCTAAAAGCACAAAGGCGAAGGAGAATGAAGCTTCCGGTGGAAATGACAAGCGGCTCTCTGTTGAGCGAATTTATCAGAAAAAGAGCCAGTTGGAGCACATTTTACTGCGCCCTGATACATACATTGGTTCCGTTGAACCTGTCACGGAAAGTATGTGGGTTTATGACGAAAATGGCGCCGGAATGGTCCAACGCGAAATTACCTACGTCCCTGGTTTGTACAAAATCTTCGACGAAATTCTGGTCAACGCTGCAGATAACAAACAAAGAGACGCGTCAATGGACACAATTAAAGTGGATATTGACCGGTAAGAAAACGAGCAGTGAACGAATTTTTAAAACTTAAAGAGTCCATATTGTAGTGTTGCAGTACTCGACCTTTTCTTTACCTGTTTAACATATTTTGACTTATAGGGAAAACAATGTCATCTCTGTGTACAACAACGGTAAAGGTATCCCTGTAGTAGAGCATCGCGATGAAAAGATGTACGTTCCTACTATGATCTTCGGCCATTTGCTCACCTCTTCCAACTATAACGACGAAGAAGCAAAGGTCACAGGAGGACGTAATGGCTACGGTGCCAAGCTCTGCAACATCTTCAGTAACAAGTTTACTATCGAAACAGCCTCTCGCGAAGAGAAAAAGTGCTTCAAACAAGTAAATCTTTGAATTAAAAAGATTGTGTATGGTTCCGTGACATTCTGATCTACAGGTTTGGCGAGATAACATGTCCAAGGCAACCGAACCAATCATCAAATCGTTTTCAGGCGAGGATTACACCAAAGTTACCTTCTCACCTGACTTATCGAAGTTCAAAATGACCAGTTTGGATGTAGACACGGTCGCCTTGTTGTCAAGAAGAGCTTTTGACGTAGCAGCCTCCAGTCGAGGTGTCAAAGTATTCCTCAATGGGAAACGTCTACCGGTAAGCAAACGCAGAAACTTTAGTATCTTGAATCGTCAAATAATTTTTAATTTCGTACATTTTTGACGTTTTTATTAATTTGTGTATGTATTTTTACTGGTATTGTTGCTATTTGCAAACAAAAAGTAAAGTCCGTTTCTAATTTAGCTGCGAGTATGAGCACTGACAATTCCTACTGTCTTTTTTATTTTCAGATTAAGAATTTCAAAGACTATATTGACCTGTACTTGAAAACTCAAGTCGATGACAGTGGCAATAGTACGAAGCCCATTTATGAATTGGTGAACGACCGATGGGAAGTGGCAGTAGCCGTTTCGGACAAGGGATTTCAGCAAGTTTCTTTCGTGAACAGTATAGCAACTACGAAAGTAAAAAGAAACAGGGGAAATTAAGTATCTCTAGAAATTTAATGTCTTCGTGTGATAGGGTGGACGACACGTGGACTACGTCACGGACCTCATTGTTAAGCAACTGTTGGAGACATTGAAAAAGAAGAACAAAAATGGTCTGGCTATCAAACCGCACGCGGTTAAAAACCATATGTGGGTCTTCATTAACTGCTTGGTTGTCAATCCCACGTTTGATTCTCAGACAAAAGAACATATGACCCTGCAAGCGAAGAGTTTTGGTTCGAAATGCCAACCGTCAGACAAGTTTTTTCAATTGGTAAATCGTAGTTTTGTTGTAGTGTCTTACGCGTGTTAATCAATGTTCTGTTTACTTTTTTGTCTCTTGCTAACTTTTTTTTAGCATTTTTAGGGATTGTAACTTTTTGCTTATCCATTGTGGCCAGAATCTTGTTTACTTACAACGGTTGGCTTTTTCTGTGGCAAGTTTTTTAAGTTGATTTTTTACTACATATTAAAAGAGTCCACGCAATGCATATTCCTAGATATTTAGTAAGTTCGTCCCTACGCTGCACGTATATGAAACGGTATTACTGCAGTCTTCCATGCATATTTTCTCCTTTCAGATAGCTAAAAGCGGAATTGTGGAATCCGTCATGCAGTGGGCAAGTTTTAAAGCTCAAACGGCACTTAACAAGCAATGCAACACCAAAAAACAAACGAAGTTGCGTGGAATTCCCAAGTTAGAAGATGCCAATGATGCGGGAACTCGGAATTCCTTGAATTGTACATTGATTCTGACGGAAGGAGACTCAGCTAAAACTTTGGCTGTCTCTGGATTGGGAGTCGTGGGACGAGATAAATATGGAGTATTTCCCCTTCGAGGAAAACTTCTTAATGTGCGCGAAGCTACTACTAAACAGGTAATGATAGCCAAGCGCTACTATTCTGCTGGAAACAGTACGATATAAATATTGTTACGTTGTTTTAGATCTTGGAAAACGCTGAAATTAACAGTCTGGTCAAAATTTTGGGCCTGCAATACAAGAAACAGTATCAAAGCCAGGACGATATGAAATCTTTGAGATATGGCAAGGTCATGATTATGACGGATCAGGATCAGGTAAGGTTCTGCAGTTTTGACTAAATAGTTGCAGTAGGCACGCTTGTTAATGTGCCCGTTTCGTGTATTAGGATGGATCTCACATTAAGGGGCTTTTAATCAACTTTTTCCAACATAATTGGCCCACTCTGTTACGACAAGATTTCTTGGAGGAGTTCATCACACCGATTGTCAAAGCAACCAAAGGAAATGTCGAGAGGTCATTTTACTCTATTCCAGAGTTCGAAGAATGGAAGAACGCAACTGATAACTGGCAGTCGTACCGTGTAAAGTACTACAAAGGTAGATTTTCTTGGTTTAATGACTCAAAGGTCATGGCTTAATTTTGTACGAACTGATTTATGTTTAAGTCGTACTTTTGTCCTTTCTTAAGTACTTAACAATAGATTTTTTAAAAAAATTTAAGGTTTTATTCTTTGTTGGAATTCATGGCTTTTGTTTCGTACTCGTTGCAATATGTTTGGTTGCCCTATTGGTTAGTTAATGTACGTGGGTTCCTTGCTATTCCGAAGGTTTGGGTACTTCCACATCCAAGGAAGCGAAGGAATACTTCCGTGATATGCAGCGCCATCGAATTATTTTTGAGTATAAAGGTGATCGAGATGACTACTCTATCATGATGGTAAAACTCTGCGGAAAATTTTTACGCAAACACCACACTGATGGAAAACTCTTCTTGTTTGACAGGCGTTTAGTAAGAAACACGTCGAAGAGCGGAAAGTTTGGTTAACAACTTGGATGGAAGACTGCAAGCGAAGAAAAGAGCTTGGCCTACCTGATGTGTACTTGTACGAAAAGGATACTAAAAAGGTGTCCTATGAAGAATTTGTCAACAAGGAGTTAGTACTCTTCTCGAATTTGGATAATGAACGATCCATTCCGTCCTTGGTTGATGGCTTCAAACCTGGACAACGAAAGGTATTCTTAAGATTTATTGTTTTTATGGTTTTTATGGTTCGCGTAACTAAATAGTGCTTTGTCTCATTTTGTACCCCTGTCTGTTTTTGTATGTTCATGTTTTGTTTTTCTTACTAAGGTAATTCTTTTTGTGTGTGTGTGTGTGTATTTTTAATTATTTTTTTTTTTTGGTAGGTTCTCTTCACATGTTTAAAACGAAAACTCGTTCGAGAAATTAAAATTGCCCAGTTGGCTGGTTCGGTAGCTGAACATTCAGCTTATCATCACGGTGAAGCCTCCTTGATGGGGACCATTATTAACTTGGCGCAGAACTTTGTGGGCTCGAACAATATCAACTTGCTGCTGCCAATTGGTCAGTTTGGCACTCGTCTGCAGGGTGGCAAAGACGCTGCATCGCCGCGTTATATTTTTACCAAATTGTCCGAACTCACGCGTTTGATTTTCCATCCTAACGATGATGCTTTACTCCACTACCTGCGTGACGACAATCTTAAGATTGAACCTGATTGGTACATACCCATCATACCCATGGTCCTTGTCAACGGTGCAGATGGTATTGGTACCGGGTGGATGACCAAAATTCCAAACTATAATCCACGAGAGATTGTCGAAAACCTGAAACGGATCCTGAAAGGAGAAGAACCGCTGCCCATGGTACATTTTATTTAATGACTTTCGTGGTTTTGCTTGTTTTTATGTGTAATTTGTTTTGAAACATAAAAAAAATCCTATTTTAGGGAAAGATTATTGAGGAATTTGTAACACGTCTGTTTTTTTTTCTACTATGTATTTCACATGTTTATGTCCTCCTAGATGCCTTGGTACAAAAATTTCCGCGGAAGTATTGAGGCCTTGGGTGCCCAGCGCTATATTATCAACGGGGAAATATCTGTATTAAATTCCGGTGGCGTGGAAATCAGTGAACTGCCTGTTGGTACCTGGACTCAAGCTTACAAAGAGGGCGTTATTGAACCTTTGTTGAATGGCTCCGAAAAAGCACCGAGCATTATCAAGTAAAATGAGACTTTAGGACATACCGTTCGACGCATTCGGTGCTTAAAAATCTCTCTTTAGTGACTACAAGGAATATCACACTGATACAACTGTTCGTTTTGTGGTGTCCATGTCAGACGATAAACTAGCTGAGGCAGAACGTCAAGGATTACATAAAGTCTTTAAACTACAAACAAGTCTCACTACGACTTCGATGGTAATAGACGAGTCCTATATGTTCTGTTTTGTGTGCATGTTTCTTATATTGTAACCCTTCTATCCCAAATTCCACTTTCCTGTATTCATTATTTGTTTCCATATTTTTGCGTATAGTTTTGATTATTTATTGTATACACGTTTGCTCTGTTTTAGGTTCTCTTTGATCAGAATGGTTGTCTGAAAAAGTATGAATCAGCGGAGGATATTTTGAAAGAGTTCCACGGATTGCGCCTAACTTACTATGGAAAGCGGAAGAAGTATATGGAAGGTGTTTTGCAAGCCGAAGCTTCCAAGCTTTCCAACCAAGCGCGTTTCATTCTCGAAAAGTGTGATGGCCGCCTTGTTGTCGAAAATAAGAAGCGAAAAGCCATGATTGCGGAGCTCAAAGCCAAAAAATATGACCCCGATCCTGTGAAGATGTGGCAAAAGGCCAATAACAAGGACAATTTAGAGGTAACGTGTGGAAAAAGCAGCCACAGAAAGGTTGGTATCCTTTGCTGACTTGGGTTTCCTTTTAGGAAGAAGAACCAGAGAGGCAGGAAGAAGAAGAAGATAACGTGGATAGCAGGGCACCGTTTGAAGACACTGGTAACGACTATGACTATTTGCTTGGAATGGCGATGTGGAATTTGACGGAGGAAAGGAAAGAAGAGCTTTTAAAGAAGCGGGACAATAAAGTAGCTGAATATGAGGCACTGCTGAAGAAGACGCCGGCTGGTCTTTGGCAGGATGATTTGGCCACTTTCTTGGCCAAAGTAAGTTCTCTTTCGGAAGTTTGGCAAAACTTAACTTAGCATACCAACCTAATGTTTTGACATGTTTGTAGTTGGACGAAGTAGAAGAAAAAGAGAGAAAGGATGAGGCAGCCCCCTCCAAGGAAGGTAAGGGCAAAGCTGGCTCTAAGCAGCCTAAATTGCAACTGAAAAACGACTTCATGCCTTCACCAATGGCTCGTCGGGTCGAGCCTCGCATCGACGACGAAACCAAGAGCAAATATGCGAGGGCCACTGCGGCACGGGATAAAAAGAAGGTAAATCTTTCTAATTCTTTCCGTCATAATTGCGTTAGCGGCACTTCCGGTATGTTTAATGATCATGTGTTTTCTACATAAACACGCTTGACTTCGCATTTGTATACATTTTCATGGCGTGTTTAATTGCTACGTGTCTTTGTTATAAGTACTTGTTGACCGTTATTTCTTTCTTTCGTAGGTTATCAAATCTGAAGGGGATGACTTGGTGAAGGACGAGTCTGATGAGTCGGCGGTAAAGAAGCGTAAATCTCCATCGGAGCCTTTAGGGTCTGCTGTGGGAGCCAAAACTAAAGGGACGAAGAAGGCTAAAGGTGGGGTTTTTTTCTAGCGTGCATACGTTTTTCACTGCTAAGTATTGTTTGGTACAGGAGATGGTTTGAAGCAGACAAAATTGGACTTTAAAACATCGTCCAGAAAATCAGCTAAGGACGATAGTGATGAAGAAGAGGATGAGAAGGATCCTTTTACGACATCACCTTTGCCGCTGAGGGAGCGATTAGCTCAACGAGCAGCCGCTGCCAAAGCTAATTTTAAAGAGGAAGATTCGGATGCCGAGTCGTAAGCGAAATGAGAAAGGCTATTTTGGCATTCAATTTTACATAACATTGCGTCATTGTGCTCTTCGCCCCTGTAGAGAAGTGGTCATTAGTGATTCGGATTCCGACTTTGGAATCACGTCTCCTGCTAAAGCTAAGAAAGCAGTGAAGGGCAAAACGACAGCGAAACCCGCTGCTGCAAAATCCAAAGCACCAGCCGTGAAGGCCGGGCCTGCTTCTGGGCTGGAGAATGACGACGACTCGGACGGGGAGTTTTTTAAAAAGCAAACTGCCAAACGTAATTTCCGGGGTGGGAGGTGTATTTTAATTTTATGAATTAGTCAACGCATATGTTGCAACGTTTTTCCAACTGTTCGCGGCGATTGCGTTGTAAGATCGCCGCAATATGGACCTATACGTTGACTAAAGTTGCTTTAGACGTTACTTTCATAAGTTTGTATAATCTATTTATTGTAAAATGAAAAGTTTGGCGTGTTAAATTCATAGTGGTCCTCTTTTTTTTAGCTTTGGAGGATAGCAACGCCATTTTCGATTCCCTGTTGAACTCGCCAGATGCTAAGGGATCTTCGAAGCCGACAGCTGCTGCAGAAAGTCCGGAACTCGTGAGTAGCGACGATGAAGACTCACCTCCGGCTAAGAAAGGTGAGATGAAAAGAGTACGTTAAATCGTTGATGTTTAAATTTGTGCATTTTATCGACTTACAGCGCCTGTCAAGAAAGCCGCGGCTAAGGCCCCAGCTGCTAAAGCGAAGCGGGCCCCAGCTAAAGCAAAGAAAGCTCTTGTGAGCTCGGACAGTGAAGCTGAATCACCTCCCAAGGTAATTAATTTAGTGAGGGTTCGTTGTATTTTTAAAAAAAAAAAAATTCCGTCCTATTTTTAGCGCTCGAAAGTGGATTCAGATGATGAATTTATTCCCAAGCGAGCTATCGGTCGGTCCAAGAAGCCCGTTAGCTACGCAGTGGACTCAGGAAGTGACTCTGATTAAAAATTCCTTTTACTTTTTATACGCAAAATTTGTTGCCACTGAAATTGTCTGTAGTGCAGTTCTTATATCCTCGCTCATCGATATGAAGATTCTACTGTCTTTTAAGTGTTTTATTTTTCTCAAACGGCATTTCATTAAAATGGTTTATACAAATAATTACATGATAAAAAGTTGTGTTAATTTATAGGAAGAGAAAAGCGATGAGGTTAAGCGTAGATAAATCGTTAACAACTTCTCCAGTTGAATTCACCAAATGTATCCTGCGTTTTCGAACCGGTATGTTGTTTTTTGTTTTGGGTTCTTTATAGTCGCATGAGGGACTTCACTCTTCGTTTTTTAGTAACGTTGGACGCGATGGTTCCGGTCGCTAGTGGGACTGCCGCTATAGCGACCGTTCGATTCCACTTCTTCGTGATATGTGCTGTTGTTATGGGCGGGGTGTAGTTTAACGTCTCGGACCTTCTCGCGATGAATCTCGGGCAAGGACATGTTTTTGCGCCAGTGGTGGGTCCAGTACAATTCTCCGTGAGGTGGAAGCGTTTTCTCGGGCGGATCCTCTTGGCACATACAAGCGCAAAACACGAGACCCACAATGATGGTACCAAACCCAAAGATAAGCATGACAATACCTAGGTACCTAGGGATTTAAACCGTGTGCTAGTTACAGCAGTTTTTTGCGTTTCGGCTTTCATGGATTACCAGACAAAAGGTGGATCGTTCAGTTGTAGAACAATGGCGAAGCCCAAACAGAGCAACAAGAGCCCCAGATTGAACAGTATCATCAAGCAACAACAACTGCGCGTATTAGGGCATAAAGGATGAGGCGCCCGCATGGTTTCAATCACAATACCGCCTTTTTGCGACTTTCTCGTCCGCGTGGTACCGGTTTCAGAATACGGAGCGCTGCGGTATGTCCGATACGACTCTTGACTTTCACCAGAGGGGGAAAAAATACAAGATTACATTAAGCTGTCGAAACTAGTGTACTTGAGAGCCTTTTTTTCCAAAGAATTTTCGAAGAAAAGGAGATTGAAAGATATAAGTTAAATGGCAAGTTAACTTTTACCTAAGAACGGACGCAGATGTTGGACCATAACTGGGTCGCGTCACGTAAATCTCTTGGACGCCCGACGGAGGTACACTTCCGGTCGAAGAATGATGATTTTCAGCGTAGCGGGTGGTAAATCTTTTGGTACTGCGTCGTTGCTGTTCCGCGTAATCTTCGTCGTTAGAGACGGAGGCGCTGTCTAAGCTGGGCGACCTTTAAGTGGGTACCGTAAAGAAAGAATTAAAGGAGGCGGCCGGCGTGACACAAAAAAAAGGAAATTTCCAAGACAATTCAGTGTACCTGTGGTAGCGTGTGGCTACCATGGCAGGATTGGTTACGGTGTATTCGGAAGCGCTACGGTCGGACGGCGCCCGGCTTTCCTCGTCAGTGGTGTAACCGTAACCCGGTCCGCCGGCGCCCCTCCCATGTGGCGATCCAGGTCCGTCCCGTGGACGGCGTGCGGGTCGAGCTGGAACAGTGGAAGGACCTTGACGGGTGTTTGGCGATGTATAATCCCGATATGCAGATTCATACCGAGACATTTTTGGCGTATTTGTTGATTCGGATAGCCAACACCGAGAGCTAAAATAAAAAATACTCTAATGGCTCTTAAATTCCTTCACGCATTTTATTTGAACCATTTTTTTTAGCAATTGTTTTAACATCTAGCTTGTCAACACAAGGTGAGCGGTATAATAGTAACAAAAGCCTTGCAGAAAAAAATGAAAATGGCCCTTGAGGGAGATAGACCTAGTAAGGGAGAGTGAAAGTAAAAGTTTCGGAAGAAGAATATGTAAGTAGGACGAAATAGAAGGGAAAGTTCTGGAGAAAGTAATGTTTAAGGTATTGCTGCAAAAATAAAGTGGTGAAGTTTCACAAATGCAGGAAAGCACACTTACCACTTACGTCATGCACTGCTTACTTTCTTTTCGTTTTTTTTACACGAGTAAAGTGCACATACTCACACCCTCCACTCTTTATCAAGGACTGGCCTTCGCAGAAACCAAAAACACTTGGTTTATAAAATTAGTTTGGCGTGACAGCTTACAATAGTATGTTAGTTTAAAAAACACTTCGAAATGTGTTCTTGCACTAGAATGACTTTCTAACACGTAGCTTTTTGCGCTAATTTTGTTAAGAATTTTGAAGAGCACAATTCTCCATATTCACAATGTCATCTCTCAACGCCAACGAGTTTGGGTTTGGCCTTTCGCAGGTGTTGTAACAAACCCAAGAGCCTCAGGTACCTGGAAGAAAAGCTCCTCGAGGCATAAAAGGCGGAGCTGTTATGAGCTCTGTTGTGGATTAAAGCCGTGATAGAAAATGTGCCTCCGACGTATATACAGTCGAACCCTATTAAGTGAATATCGGTTATTTGAATAAAGGGCATAATTGAATGAAAAGTTGATGGTCCCATTTTAAGCCCATTTAATGCAATGTAAACTGTAAAGCAAAACCGAGTATTTGAATAAACTGCCTATTTGAGTATTGTTCCACCTGTCCCGAGCCTATTTAATTATGCGGGTTGCATTGTATTCGACTTCATATTGGCTTTAAACGTTTGAAGAGAATATAATAACTTTAAGTTAAGTTTAAAAGTTTTAAGATGAACCACTTCGATTGTTCGACGTATTATCGTCTACGGCATGCTTAATCTAAAAAATATAACGAGTACAAAATAGCGCCAGAACACGTGCTCAGTTTAATTTTAAACAGCAAGGGAAAAAAGGACATTGGCAAAAAGGGACAAGAGACAACGCAAAACCATCAAGAGCGAAGCAAAATTATTATTTCCGCATTTAAAAGGTTGAGACTCAGGCCATGCCAGTAAAGTCGCATCCCATGAATAAGCTTAAAAGTTCACACTAAAAGAAAGTCTTCACAAAAGCCAAGGTTAAGTGTGCATAATCAGAAGAGATCGCGTATATTGGGAGTTTTACATGTTCGTTTTTATTATTCGGCAGAAATGTTCCTGTGTGTAAAGAACACAAAACTTCGCTTCGGTAGAAAAGTCAATGCGAGAGTCGCAGTCAACAATAAAACCATTTATATGCAATAAGATTCAAACTAATCAGAGTCAGTTTTTTTAAAAAAATAGTGGCCATTATGCATACTTACTGAAATAAAGCTAAAACGTGTAAACCGTAGATTTCCGAAAGCCGCAACCCATTGCAGTACTCGTACTGCACTTCAAAATTCCGATTCTCATAAGTTCGCAGTTGAAAGTTCGCGTGTTGCATTACTTTTTTCAAAGATCGCGGTTCGTTTTTTTCCAAACAAAACATTGAACCTAGGATGTAGGCAATTCCTTGGGCATTGTTGTCTTATCTACTATTATGCGGCGTAGATTAATTGTTTTGCCTAATTTATGGGTACTGGACGACAGTGATATAAAGTTATGTAAATTGTCGTGACTCACTTGGTGGTTAGTGAGCATGTAGAAAGCTGCGAAGTTTCAGTGGCATACCCTGTAATTTAGACAAGGGAATAATTTAACCTTCGTTTAGCTCTCCGGTGTTTTTTTTCCCCTTCTTTATAACCAGTACAGGACAAGTTCAAATAAGGTGCTAGTCTTTATCCTTTACCTCAACATGGGCGAGACTATCAGCAAAAACAAATCTAGCTCAGACATAATTCAACAGTTAAACATCTTCAATGCCAAAATAGTCGCCTGTCTTTTGGTGATTGCCATGATCTTTTATCATGGTATCCTTCACCTCACGAACGGTATCCTTTACTTTCTCGAAACGTGCCTCCTATAACAATACAAGAATTATTTTTAGGTGTTGACACTTGCCAGTGGTTGTTAACCAAAGGAAGATTCCAGGGCAACTATGTATGGCAACCGTTTGGTTGCATGCTGCATAAATATTCGTATATGTAAACCTACATCCCATATATTTTCATATATATTTTATAAAGATTTATTGACGCAGAGATTCCAAACGTTGTTTACGATATTCCGCCTACTTGGGGCACGACAATAGAATCACCTTTATCGGTGATTCCAGGATACGGGAAACGTTCATAGCTGTTTTAAACACAATAGAAGAGACTGTAGAACCCTCAAACTTTGATTCGGGCCTTGAACCTGTGCGTAATTTTCTTACAACATTATTGCCGTTTAAACTTGATTGTGCATTTGTTAATGACCTTTGACTAAACGTTCTCTTGTATTTTCCCAAGGGAGCTAATTTAAGAGATTTGAAAGCGGAAGAGCAAGTCAAACTGTTTGCCTCGCTTCCTAGAAATCATAGTCAAAATTTCCGAAACGAGGAGCTCAGATCTCATCGGAAAAGGGACGTTTCTGAGTCTTTGAACAAGAAACATAAAAACTTGCGTTATATCAATAAGCTATTAAAGCTGAGATTGGAGTTTTACTGGCAGCCGATGCTCAACGCTACACTCAAAGATCTACTTGACTCGTGGGTGGTAAGTTTTATCCTGAACAGTGCAATATATTTTAATACCTCGGTTCACCTTAAAGACAAAGCCCGACAAACCAAGTGTGGTTATACTGGGCGGAGCCTCATGGTACATCCGTACTTATAATGCAACGCCTGAAGGTTTAGTTTACTACACCGGGAACTTAACGACCCTTGCAAAAGTACTTTTATTTCGAGCATTTTGTTGTTTTCATGGAAATGACTTAATGTGCAATGGCAGTCGTTAGACCGGTTAGCAGGTACTGGAAGCAAAGTCGTGTGGGCCGTTCAGCCGCCAGTAGTTGAAGAACTGCTTAGTCCTCCTCGCCAAAGCATTACCAATGAGCTTATTAACGTATATAACGACGCAGCTCAAGATATTTTGCAGCACACGAATGTGACGTTATGGTCAAGTGCCAGTAAAGTCGGGCAGGGGCTTCCGGCCTCGAAATTTTCAGTCGATGGACTCCATTTTACCGATCTCTACTTGGGTTTTATTTCTCAGGTAACTAAGATCAAGAAAAAAAAGAGAGTATTTATATGTACTGTATTTCTTGATGACCATCTTTCTTTCTTTTTTTAAAAAGATTTTTATGAATGTGTATTGCAACGATTTGATGAATTTCAACGATGGGACGTGTTGCAGTAGTGCTGAGCGTATTACAACCCTTCAAATCCTTACGTTCACTGCCTTGGCTTTGTGCCTGGTCACTTCGATAACTTTTAGACTGGGACGACACGCGGTGAGTCGATCACGACAAGAGCGATCGCCTCAGCCAAATGGAACGAGTTTGACGAATACAGAAACTGGGGATGTAGCTCAAAGCCCGAAATTGCAAACTGTGACACCATGGAAGACTATTCTTTCCGCCGTGGCGAAATTAGCCTTAATCATGTTCTATTTTTACATCTGTGATAGGTAGGCCTATACAATTGAAACGGTAACCTTGGTTATGACTGGAAAACTCATTTGGCTTTCTATAGGACCAATTTTTTTATGAAAGAAAATAAGTATTTTTCCGAACTGCATTTTTGGTTGCCTTTGGGTTACGTTTTCGTTTTGGGGTTGTTTTTCACCGAAGAAAGCCGATTCACCAAAATTCTTCACCGAGATCAAACCGACGAGTGGAAAGGTGATTAAACATGACTACTCTCGTACTCCGTATTCCACCACGTGCCACTTGTGATGTTGAATGATAGAGTAACTGTTGCTTTCGGTAAAATACTAACCCCGATTTTTTTAAATGCAGGTTGGATGCAGTTAGTGATTTTGATATACCACATGACTGGAGCAAGTCAAGTCATTCCGTTGTACATGCACGTACGCGTACTCGTTTCCTCCTATCTGTTTCTGACGGGCTATGGTCACTTTTGCTACTTCTGGCAAACCGGGGACTCAAGCTTCGCGCGTTTCTGTCAAGTAGATAATCAGGGCGTCTTTTTTTAAAAATTTATTTTAACATATTTTCATGTTTCTTTGAAAGGTGCTGTTTAGGATGAATTTCATGACAGTTATCTTATGCTTATGTATGAATCGGCCGTACCAGTTCTATTACTTTGTGCCTTTGGTCTCCTTTCACTACCTGGTTGTGTACGTCACTCTGGTCCTGCCGAAACGTATTACAGCAACGTCCAGCGAAACGGCTCCTATAGAGTATCTGTATGTCGTGATCAAGTTAGTGGGAGTTTTCTCCTGCATAACTATCCTGTATCTCTCTGAGGTTCGGACAGCAAACCATCCCATGTTAAATACTGTTGCCTAAAAAAGTACTTTTGCAGGTATTCTTTGAAAAGGTTTTCGTAACCCGACCGTGGAAAGCCTTGTTTGTGACCTCTGACGATGACATCCACGAATGGTGGTTTCGGTGGTCACTTGATCGATACAGGTGAAGTTTACCACTTTCGTTCCTCTTTTTGACGCTGTGTGCCTTTTTTCACAGTGCAAGTTGTAGCTGAGTATTTTTATTCTTCAAAATTATAAATTAGCACAACTGTTAACCATGATCTTTGTGTAGTGTGTGCTTTGGGATGGTATTTGCGTTCCTTTACTTGGTAGCACAGAGGTATGGTTTTCTGGATGACCATAACCACGGAAACTTGTTCAGCCGTGGAAGATGTCTGGCAGTCACTCTTTTGGCGTGTATCGGTCTAGGAAGTTACACCGCCCTTACTTTCTTATGTCACAACAAAGCTGAGTGCAACGAGGTCCATCCCTACATCGTGTTTATACCAGTAAACTTTCGTTACTAGCGCCTGGCAGGGAAAGTTTGAACTTTAACTATAATTTTATTTCACAGATCGTCAGTTTCGTACTACTGAGAAACGTGTCTGGCGTCTTGCGAACGCGATATTCCACATTTTTTGCCTGGTTTGGCCGCATTTCCTTAGAACTGTTCATCGGCCAGTACCATATCTGGTTAGCAGCGGACACGCACGGCTTACTGGTGCTCATTCCGGGCTCTCCGGTGGCCAACGTCATAGTCACGAGCTTCATTTTCGTCTGCATAGCACACGAAGTTCACCAAATTACGGGAATACTAGTAACGTACGCAGTACCCACCGATTGGAGAAGGGCGCTGCGAAACTTGGTCCTCTTTTTCCTGGCTTTAGTTCCTATTGGTATCCATGACGGGATGTTCTGAATTATCCGCACTTTCTTTCTGAGACTTTTTTGCTACACATGGATGATGTACTTTACCTATTTCTACTTTACACCGTACAAGAACACCATTTTCTAATAAAAAATGTATTTGTTCTTGCGCAGTTCATTCAACCATCATTACATGTCGTTCGCCTTCACAGTCAGTCTTTTAGTTTACAAATTAGATGCCTCTTTTTTTAAAAGGAGTCGGGCACCTTTCTCTTTCAGCTTAAGGCAATTTTGGTAAGATTGTATGTCCTCAGAGAGTGTGTTAGGAGATATGACCCTCCCAGGCATTTTCTCTTTGCTGAGACGCCAGCTTCCGGTCAGCTAAAAACGAGATCATGAAGTAAAAAAAAATATCGTACAGACATAATCTTTCACAAAGAAAAATATCGTCAGCAGACATATTTTAACAAAGAAAAATCGCAAAATAATAAAAATTATTAAAACTTAGACGCTACATTAAATTTTAATATAAAGTTATAGTATCAATAGGTTATTAATTACTCAGATTTCAATGAGATCATAATAAAGCCAAAACTGGCGAGTACTGCTGAAAAGGAAAAACTACTGACCCCGAGCCTGGGCTAATCTTCTTTTTTCTTCTGTGTCTTTCTGTCGTTGGGCTGGTGTCAGGGCAGATCGCAAACCTAACGCTGACGTCACCATCCGGCGAGCCATGCTTATGGAAGTCTGAGGGCGTGGCTTCCACGGAGTCAACGAATCGGACATTTTCTTAGCTCTTAATCGTGACTCTCTCGTAGCCTGGGCTAATGGTCGTAATTTAGCCAATCCGGTATTCTTGGCCTGGGCGTCTTTAGCTAATTTGGACGATTGTTTTTAGGAGGGTAGCCATCAACTTAAAGAAACATACCTGCTAAATGACTAGCGAATACTACCAAGGCGTGAGTATCGTCAACCCAGCGAACGTCAAAACCCGACTTGGAAGATGTAGCGTTCCCCAAAACGCAAAACAAATCTTCAGTTTTGAAAGTAGCAGGAAAGTCGTAAATTTCTAAAATGTGGTTCATATCATCATCTTCCTTGTAAGTCACGTCATCCACAAAGTTCTCATAGGAAGAGGTGGGCTTTTCCAAAATGGACACTTGGCCAACTGCCAGTGTTAACTAAAAGAGCACACCACAAAAGATTTATCTGATTTCAATCTCTGCTTAATTACCATCAGTCGATTTCTTATTGTTGTAGTTAACTATTAGAAAACTAACAAGCCATTCACTGAATGTTTTTATTATAATTTACTTATTTTAATAATAAAATTTAGCAATTTGGGGAATTCCTCAGACTTCTCCCAAATTGCTGGATGATAACCTATCGTAAAAAATTGACCGCGAAATACCAAGATTCAAGGTATCCAATACGACAAATTTAAAACGGTAGAGAAAAATAAAAAAAATGTGACCAAAGATTAGAGAGACTACAGTAAGCTTAGCTAAGAGTAGTAACGTACCTCTTCTAATGCTTCGGTTTGCAATAATTCGCCATTTTCGTCATATAAAGCATCCCAAGATTCTCCTTCTACACACCCCGGATCAGTTTCCTTGGCAGGCAATGATTCAGACACCGGCGCTTGAGGTTCGCTGACTTTACGA
The DNA here is from genome assembly GCA_020615345.1 of Triops cancriformis. Classification (NCBI taxonomy): domain Eukaryota; kingdom Metazoa; phylum Arthropoda; class Branchiopoda; order Notostraca; family Triopsidae; genus Triops; species Triops cancriformis. The sequence continues at coordinate 152,194 of JAHZNP010000078.1, read as the reverse complement.
ACTCTTGTAGTCCAGGATGTTGTACTCCAGACACCAAGTACGTCAGAGATCTCCACTTCTTTCGGTAATACTGGTATATCGTCTAAGACTTGCTCATGTTTGATGGCAGGCACCTCCGGAGAAACTGCTTTTATCGTTTCTTCTTTGACGTCGCGTCCTTTATACCCCTCTTCATACTGCACTCCTGTCTCTTCTTGTTTGTCTTCTACTGCCTGCTTATTTGGCTCCTTAACTTCTTTTTCTAACAGCATCTCATTAACTTCTTTTTCTAACAGCATCTTCACATTTTTAGGACTCGACTGATCCGAGGTCGGTTCTGAAGGCACAATAGAAGTATTTACAACATCAGATTCTTGAGTGGGAAGGCACGATTCCGTTTGTGTGTCAGGCTTGGACACGTCGCTCGAGCTGGACCTCCGGTTTTTCGGGACGTACAACGCCATATCAGGTCGTTTGTTCCTGTCAGACCAATCATTTTTTTTCGTAAACACAACATCTTATTAGTACTTTGAGGATCTTTTTGCAGCATCTGACGCATCTTTCTTGGTTTCCGCAGCTGAAGCATGTCTAGCCGCAGGTGGCCTGTAAAGTTGTATTGCAGGTGTTGCACCTACGTAAATATATTAGACAATGAAACCTGATTAATTATAATCTACGCACCCTTTGCGTTATTTTTCACAGAAGGTGAGGAAGCCATCATTGCACTGTCATTACGTTTCGGCGCAAAAATAACGGGTCTTCGATTGTAGCCTTTGCCGACGGAAATTGTCTGAAGATTTGGCGACTTGAACACTTCGATGTACTTATGGAGTAAAAAGCGGTACCGCGGAGTTAAAGGGGGAAATACTAATGCCCTAGAAAAAGTACGTATAGTATTTAGATAATCAAGTAAACAATAACAAAGATGTAACACATGGTACAAATGTACCTAACTTGGTTGTATTCGAGGCTATGGGTTTCGCAGAATAAATCAACGTCGCGCGTTAAGTTCTGTAAGAACAGGTGATCTTCTGACGATAAATTTTGCACATCGGGTCCTAGGTTAATGTCAACTTGGTCCATAACCGAACCAAAACTTGTGTACCGTCAAAATTTGGATGCCCCCTGGAGAGTTGGCAATCCGGATTGTACGGTTCCTTTCGGGTGTATAGACTGTTCTAAGAGGGAAAGTCTGTAGGTATGTGACGAAGTGAAAGCGCTCGTAGCGGTGAAACTCAAAAGTTGTAACGATTTTTGGGGTACAGTTCTACGGCCTTGAAAGGACTTGTACTCCAGTAGCTTTCTTACGGACTCTGTACACATTTCAAGGACTAAAGGTGAAGTAGAGGACGAGTTACGTTCGTCTTCTGCAACGTGAAAAGCTGCAGTCAGAAGCACAGTTCGGGGCAGTACGGTGAGAACGTCACTTCTTTGGCTTGAAGTAAAAATCGCGCAGCGACTAAGAAAAATGGTATACCAAATTGTGATGATTCGTCACGGCGAAAGTGCCTGGAATCAAGAAAATCGGTTTTGCGGCTGGTTTGATGCTGATTTAAGCCCCAAAGGTAATCTTTTAGGAACAAATCATTGTTATTCCTTCACAACCTTATTGCCGATAATAGTGCTACACTATCGGTTTATTCCTTTTCGTTGAGAACAATGTATTAACCCGCTTTTCTTTTTTCTTTCGACAGGAGTTGAAGAAGCGCACGCCGCAGGAAAGGCATTGAAAGATGCCGGTTACCAGTTTGATGTGGCCCATACTTCCGTCTTGACTAGGGCCCAGAAGACCCTTCAGAATGTCCTGAAAGAAATTGGCCAGTCCGATTTGCCTGTTCAGAAAACCTGGCGCCTCAATGAGAGGCATTACGGTGGTCTGACTGGTCTCAATAAGGCCGAAACCGCTGCCAAACACGGTGAAGCTCAAGTAAACTTAAGCATTTACTTTCTCGCTACGGTGTTTAACAGTATAATGCACTTTCCAGGTGCAAATCTGGCGCCGTAGCTTTGATATCCCTCCTCCACCTCTTGATGAAACGAGCGAGTATTATGACATCATCATGAAAGACCCGCGCTACAAAGACGAACCGAAACCAGAAGAATTCCCCAAATTTGAGTCCTTGAAATTGACCATTGAACGTACCCTCCCTTACTGGAATGATGTAATCGTTCCCCAGATTAAAGAGGGCAAAAAGGTTTTGATTGCTGCCCACGGCAACAGTTTGCGAGGCATTGTTAAGCATTTAGAAGGTAACAATTTTGCCCTAAAACAATGAATTTATATTGCGTGACTATGTTGTATTTTTTTAAATTGTAACGAAATTTATTGCAACTGTAGGCATGTCCGATGAAGCTATTATGGGATTGAATCTCCCAACCGGTATCCCTTTTGTCTACGAATTGGACGATAACCTGAAAGCCATTGGTACGATGAGGTTTTTGGGAGACGAAGAAACTGTGAAAAAGGCCATCGAGTCCGTAGCCAACCAAGGCAAAGCGAAATAAAAAACAAGTTCCCTTGTCTTGCCCGTTTCTTAAATGTAAACGTACTTTCTTTTCCTGCTGTGCTTAGTATTTGTGTACTAGAAAAAAACACAATATCTCGTTAGCAGTTTTTCTGTTTAAAACAATTGCTCTAGTCTCCTCCCTTTGTGAATGACTGGTCGGCAATAAAGCTGAAAGGGTCACTTGGTTTCTAACGTAGACCAATGACCTTCTAAAACCATTTTACGCATTTCATTTGTGTCCTCTTTCATTGGATTTCCTGTCACGGACAATACAGCAATCTAGGTGACTTAAGTAGCAGACACAGTACAGAAGTATTTTTATGTTGGAAACTCCGTGCTGGCCGATAGCTACTTGGTTCAAAGATAGTACATAAAAGTTCTCCCCGGTGGCGCTGTAGTAGAAAGGTGGCGAATTTCAGTCTCCTTATTTTTTTCCTATATTGAAAGTCCAAACTGAACGCACGTGGTTGACAAGTTTACACATCAAGTGTGGTGTTTCATGAGGAAATAAAATACTTTTCACAAGATGACTGGGAACGGATATTATAAAGTTCACAGCCTTCGTTTGTATAATCCCCAACCCAATGCTATTCACGGCCTTAGCTACGACGAGAAGCAAAAATTGTTGGCTGTTGCGAGGTAAAACTGAACGGACTGCTTTTCTACGAAGTTTTTTCTATTATGACGTTTGAATTAATTCACAGGTCTGACGGGTCGGTTGAGATCTGGAACTTAAGCGCAACACCGCATGTAGAACGAATCATTCGTGAACACACCGAAAGCTCCGTGGAAGGATTAGCATGGTGTTCTGGTCGTTTATTTTCTGTTGGTATTCACGGATTTTTGGTGGAATATGATCTAAGGAACCTTTGCGTGAAGGTGAGTAAAGAGTTTGAAAAGTATGTGGGGGTTTGAATATTTGAATATTGCGAATTTATGATGTCAAAAGGTTTTTTGCCAGATCCGTATTCAAATAAACGGTGTAATTTATCATTGTCAGGTATACAGGGTGCTGGCTTCAAATAGTTTTGCAATTAAGCGGTTTTATTCAATTATCTCCAAATAAAGAAGTTATTAAATGGGCTTAAAACGAAACGGTCAACTTTTTATTCAATATTGCGGTTTATTCAGATAACTGATATTCAGTTAAGAGAGTTCGACTGTAATTGTACCTGAAGTCAACGGTGTAATCTTAGAATTTACCTTCATTTGTCAAAAGTTCTTCGAACGTATTGATAAAATTGGCCAACGTTCTAGAATTTCAACTTGCCATCAAGTGAAAACTTTAAACTTCACATTTATATTAATGTTGAATAATATTTCCAGAGTTTCCCGTTTGAAAACTTTTCTATAAACGTATCTGTAATTGAAGGTCATTTCGCCAATTAAATTATACAAAAATTATACAGTATTGTGACGTGTTTTGTTTAACAATTCTAGGCAACATATGCGGCGACTTCTGGATCCGCGTGGTGTTTAGCCGCCAATAAAGAGCAAAAGTTAATTGCGGTAAAGTATACATCTTACTCTGGCTCTTACATACGAATGTTATAAAGTATGTCCTGAGCTATTATTTATTTCTTTTTTTGCGTCTTTCCTAATAGGTTGGAACAGAAGACGGATACATCACCTTATTCGACGTTCTCGAGGATGGTGTCTCTTACAACAAAATTTTCGACAAGCAGGATGGTAAGTTCTTTTTGAGTGTCCAGATAGCTGCAGAATATACTTTATGTATTTCCTAGGTCGGATTATATGCCTGGATTGGCACTGTTCGGGCGATTACCTCATTACCGGCTCTTTAGACGCCATTCGAGTTTGGAATGTTTCCTCTGGGCATGCCATTACCCGAATTAACCCTGGTCGTGAAAACACCAATAGGGAAACGATCGTGTGGTCCGTGAAGATGGCCAACGACTTCACTGTCATAAGCGGAGACTCAAGGCATGAGGCATAACCTTTAAAATAGCTATGTTATGATTTTTATTTTAGAGGAAAAACGTGCTTCTGGGATGCTAAATTGGGAAGCTTAATTAGTAGCGTCGATTCTCACGACGCCGATGTACTGTCTTTGTGTCTAAGTCCCGAACAGGACACACTTTACGCAGCTGGTGTGGATCCAGCAGTTACACTATTCTCCAAAGTGACTTTAGCTGGCGGACGCGTCCAATGGGTAAAGTCTGTGCAAAGAAGAGTCCATACCCACGATGTGAGGGCATTGTGCTTAGTGGAAAACAAGCTCATTTCAGGAGGTATGTTTGTACAAAATGTATGTACAGAAGAATGTTTTTTAAGCTTCACTTTTGGTCTTCCATTTTTATTTGGTATGTTTTTAACGCGAGTTATTACGTTTCCTTCGGAGTGCTGTTGTTTTTCGTATCACTTATGATTTTTTTGCGCTTTTTATATTTCATTGCTCACGTCGGCTCGCGTATATTTTTTTCGTTAGCCGTTCATTTATCAATTAATCTTGTTGATTTCTTTACTTTTGGCATCTATTTTTTCTTGTTTTTGTGTTTTACCTTGTTAATTCCGGACTTATTTTTTACGTTTTTTTTGCCTGTTTACTAAGTTAATTCTGCCGGTTTGAGTATTATTATTATTATTTTCTTTTTTATGTGACAGGCGTGGATACTTACTTGAATGTGACATCCTCTCCACCGAAAGCTTTCTTCAAGTACCCGGCATTACCACAAGTGAATTAGAAATTATCAAATGAAGTTCCTTAATTTATTCGTACAATTACAGCCAGGAGACATTAAAATGGCGCGCAAGGAAGGCTTGGTATTGTTTAAATATTTGTCTCACTTGGAATTGTGGCGACTCGGGACTGCTTTGAATGAAGGTTGGAAAAAATTCGCCGTGAATGTCTCGTAATAAGTATTATTTGATTCCAGGTCTTGACACGGTCTTTAAAGATCTAGTTTTGCCCTTACAGAAAGTACCGTGTAAATTGCTTGAGTTGTGTTGTAAAGAAAACCGTTTCATTCGGTGTTCAGTTATTTCGCCTAATGGATCCGTTTTAGCGTACGCGGATGAAAATACGCTCTTTGTTTACTCATTAGAGGTGAGGGGAAAAAACGAATCGTGGTATGATAGTAATTTTCTTTCCTTAAAAAAGATAGGGAAAACCATATCTCTAAAACGAATGGCCCCACTTCCAGAAACAGTGAAAACACCCGTTCATATGCTGTTAGACGACAAGAAACGCTTAATTGTCATCAGCGTGGATAACGTTATACAGATTGTTCAATTGGACGACGCAGGCGACCACAACATAGTTCACACTATTCATGCAGGTATGAAGCTTACTTGTTAGATTCATTTTCTCTAGCTTACCTTCTAGTTTTACGAATTTTTGAGGAAAAGGTGGCATGAACTTAGACAGGTTTTTCCTTTTTTAACCTTGTTAATATAAAGTGTTCCGTTCAAATATCCCCCCCTTCTTTTTCAGTAGAATGCCAAGACGTTATCCATTTGGTGGACTGGAGTCATGATGGACGATATTTGGCAGTAGCTGATCATCAAAGCAGTGTACAAGTCTATGACCTTAAAACAGGGAAAGTAAGTTGTATTTAAGTTTTGTGGCCAATTAACCGAGTACAAAACGTGTTGGGGTGGAAGGACGTTCTGTGTAAAAAATGTCTACGTCAGCATTTGAAGATCTGCCTTTCATTTAGACCTTGTCGGAATTTTCGAAGCTTTTTTACTCGTTAATATTGATTTTTTTTAAACAAATAGCTGTACGCAAGTTTACCCCGGTGTCGCAGTCATCCAACTGCACTTTCCATTCATCCTTCAGGATCCAAAATGGTTGTCGTGTATGCGGACCATAGGGTAAGCACTTACTTAATGCCGTGATTTCTCACATATTGTATCGCCCATTTTTATTGTGGGAATGCTTCGGACAGATTGTTGAGTTTAGCCTGGCCGCAAAACGCTTCACTGCTCTGAGCAATAGATTAGCAGAAGTTCTTCCTCCTGCGTGGTACAACCGGTCTAGCGTCGTTCGGCATGTAGCTTTCGATGAGAAGAATCCTGACGTTATTATGATGGCTGATGAAAGTGTGATTATTACCATTAACAATACAAAGGTTAGTCTAAGACCATTGTTATTCTTTAAGTCCTCTCCCTTTTTTCCCTTTTCAAGTATTCCGTGTATGTTTCTGTTTGAACTTGTTTACATGATCTTATTTGTCAAATGTGTTTTTGTAATTCCCTGTAAGATATTAGTTTTTATAGTTTTCGTATTTTCTGTTTTGTTATATTATTTTATTTCTAGAATCAGGATGCGGAGCCATCAGGTTCAAAAGCTGCCCGACTGAGTGTCCGGGACAGTGTCGAAGAAGCTGAACAGAGAGATAACCTACCATGCGTTGCTAGCGTGGAATTTATAAAGAAATTCAAGGTACGGTATACACAGTAAACAAAAAAAAAACGTGAAGAAAAGAATCAACTCTATTCAAACGTTTTTCTTTGTAAATAGTACATTTCGTTCCTGGGCACCTCATCTACCGAAGACTTTGTATTGGTAGAAGTGAATCCGCTAAGATTATCTGAAAACCTTCCTCCGGTACTGTACAAAAAGCGTTTTGGTGTCTAGTGAAATAAACCTTCTTTTTTTCCTGGAAATGTTACCGCAGTTATTGTTAGTTTTCTTTCACTCATCCAGTTCAGTGGTCAATTTTTCAATGATACGATTTTTATGTTATAGTTGTCTAGTTTTGACTTGAGCTTTCCTCTTCCTAATAGAGTTACATTAACTTTATTATCTATTTTTGTGTATAATTTTGAAGTGCTTAAAGTCTCACGTGTATTAGTTTTTCCAGGTGGTATTGTTCGAAACAATTTGTACGTTTTACTTTTCCGCTTAAAACTTTTACTTTTTCATTATTGGAAGAGTTACAGGCTATTCAAACGTTCTGAATTAATCAACTTGGATAAAAATAAAATACACATAGACTTTAAATAGCTGTAACTTAACTTGTTGGGTGCCCAATAAGAAATAAAGCGTCACAGTTCTGTAATAATAAAATGGAACCGAGCAAAAATCTCTTTCTCTACTTAGTCCCTTCAGTAGGTCGGTCTCCAATTTTAATCACTTTCATACATAACATGGGAAATATCCTATCGTGGGCAGCTTACACCGGTTTGACCGCCCCTTTTCTTTTAACGGTGTGCCGAAACATTAATTAAGAGCTTTCCAGTCTCATGGCTACAAATTCCGCGCTCCTGCGTGCTTCGCCAGTTCCTTTGGGCAGTCGTTGTGTTAACGTGTTCGGAGGCTTTTAGAGAGATCTCGAAGAAGAACCGTATGTTAAGTATCAGGTAAATTAAGTATAATTTAATTTGATTTTCTATCGAATTATCACGTCGAGTGAATGGATTCACTCGTTGATTCAGGGTTACTTTGCTAACGTTGGCGATTACGAATTGTTTCTAAAGGGAGATTTCTTCCATGTTTAACTATCCAAATTTGGGGCTTCTGAATTCCCTCAGAATTGGAGAAAAACCAAAGATATCAAGTTGGAGCAAGAGACAGATTACATAATACTTGTTTGTGCAACTCCCCTTAGAATAATTGTTGAGTCGAAGAAAGCTAGCAAAGTGTGGCTTGTAGGGTTGCCGGAGAAGTTTCGTGTCGTTATGTTGGTACGTGATACGGAATTCATAACGACTTTAATTACCCCCAGTCGAATCCCTGACAAAATAAGTCGTGCTTTCCCATACATTAAAAGCCTCATTAAAAAAGTCGCACGCCACGAATTTTCCCTATTCTAGGCCCTGATGCCATCACCTGTTTCTATCTCTCAAGAATCTGACGCTCTCCCATGGCATTGAAGCGGAACTCTTTGATCCCATGCTTTTTACTGCTCGTGGTCATTGGTGTCATATTCGCCGACGAACCCACGGAAGCACCCATAAGTAATTTCTTATCACAACGCATTATTAGCATTATTAAAACGCGGTTTCAACAGTTGGCATTTTTGAAGGTGAAGCTTCCGACAGCACAACAGACGATATATGTGGACTTCCCTCAGACACCGGTCCCTGTGAAAATTTCGATATTCGCTATTTCTATGATCCGAAGCAAGATGCGTGCCGACAATTTATATTCGGAGGTTGCGAAGGAAATGAAAATAGATTTAATTCATCGCAAGAATGTAGTGCTGCCTGTCATGGCAAGACGCATGTTCCTCAGCCAAGTAAGTATGGTCTCAGCGCGTCATATTTCACTCTATACGGTGAAACTTTGTACCGTTGATTGGATGATTACGGTTGTGTAAGGCAGAAGCCTTTCTACCTTCACTCTCAATATCTGTAACGCATTTTCTGTGTACTTTGATCAGGACCAGCACCGGTTCCAGCGGCAGAAACGGACTTGGAATCCCCGCAGTTTGATTCATTTTTAACATTAGTCAATCATAGTTCGGAGACTTCCTTCACCTTCGCGTCAGGCTACCCATTCATCCAGCTCAAATCGGCAGTGTTAGCAGATTTTCAACTCCGGTATTTGCAATTCGCTTTTTTTATTTTATTTTTTTTAGGAACATCGTTGGGATAAAATCTGGGTTTCTCTTTTTTACGTGTACTTTCAGCTTAACGAAGGAAATTTCTTTCGAGTTTCGGACACCAGAAGCCCAAGGCTTGCTGCTGTATCATACACTCGTGAACACACCCACCGATGAAGCCAAATACGAATTGTACGTTATTTTGGAAGGCGGAGAATTGAAGGTGATTCACGTGTTTGGTGCAGATGAAACGACTCTTTTAGTTGGGAAAGGTAAATTGAGAACGAAACTTACAACAGATAATAGAAAGCAATTGTGCTCTAGGCTTAAATCGTGACCGTTGGCATAAAGTGGATATCGTCTTGAATACTGAACGTGCTCAATTAACCGTTCGAGTGGATGATACCTTACGAACGATCGCTTTGGAAGGTTTGGATGTCAAACCGTTTTATAACATCAAAGATGACGTTAACTCTATCCTCTTCATTGGAGGTACTTGAATTTATTTGCTTGTTTCTGTTGGCTGGAATTTTAAAGACTCCTGTGTTTAGGAATGAATTGGGCCCAAGACGAGATCGAATCTAGTTATTTATTCGAACACTTTGTCGGTTGTCTACGTCGTTTCCGTCTTCGCGCTGGAAAATCCAAAGAAGAGCTCAACGATATTACGCCGTTAAAAGCTGTTTATTACGAAGATATTAACGTAGGGTGCATAGACAAGTGGGTTCCTCTCATCAGTTTCTCTACATCTTAAAAGAAAAAAATCTTATAGATTGACATATATTGCTTAAACTTGAGCTTTTCAGTAATATTGCGACAGAGAAACATCCTCGTATTATAGTGTGAAAGGTTAAGTTAGGTCAAAGAAGCATGAGCAGCAATAACATGATCTTATATAAAGTCAAAGCTCCTTATTCGGGGTCCGCTATTCGTGGTATCGATATGTGATCCTTGTGACTTTCCGTAAAGATTCACTCCTCATTGTAAAAATTTCAGAATAAGACTCAAAGAAGCAGTTACCAACAGTAAAAGTATCCCTTAAATGCGGCTAAACAAGTAGCAATAACCAGTAGTAAATACGTTAATCTTATTATCATTGAGTCTCTCATTTTCGCACAATGGCCCTCAATGACAGTAATGTATTTCGTTTTCCGGAACCATGGAAAGTAACTCCACCTTTCGGTGTACTTATCGTCCTCTATTCTGTTTCCATATCGGGGCAGTTTTACGGAACCTATCCCCCGTTAATAAGGAGCTTTACTTGTATGTAGCTAGCAGATAAAAGTAAAATAACGTTTTTTTCTTCAAAGTGATTACCAATCATATGTTAGGCACCAGCGTTTCTATTCATTTGTTATTTTAGGTGTCAATCAGGGGAAAACGAATGTCGCCATGGAGGAAGTTGCATCAACCACTATGATCGCATCACTTGCGACTGTTTCGGCACCAGATACGAAGGCGACAGCTGCGATTACGATAGTAAAGCCATACTAAGTTTATAAATGAAACGATAAACAATTCGTTTATTTTAGATCCCACTACTGTCACTTTACGCGGTTATTCATACCTCAGCTATCGCATTTACGATTGGCGGGATCGGGCTCATTCAGAAGCCAACCGCGTAAGCCTACTTTTCCGATCTTCTGTCGGTGATTCCATTCTTTTCTACGCCGGGGGCACTTTCCCCCACCCCTCCCACGTCGCATTAACGTTATTAGCCAATGCCTCGCTTTACGCAGAAATTGATTTCGGAGAAGGGCCTTACGGCGTTGTTCTGGGCGAAGACCTGACTTCGGGAGTGTGGCATAATTTTACTCTGATCCACGAAGGGCCTCGCGTCGACTTCTATCTCAATCACCGCGTGACGAGCATTGAGACTCAAGGATCGCTTTGGCATTTGAGAATTGATCCCCATATCTACATAGGAGGCGACCGAAAACCTTTAGGACCTGGTTTGAAGTCCACCAACAACTTTGTCGGCTGTTTGTCCGAAGTTTATTTCAACGATATAAACATATTATATGGATTGCGAACCAATGCCCCCCAAGCGGCTCACCATGGAATATTACCCCCGGAATTCGGCCGATGCCAAGATGTGACCGTTCTTCCTATTACTTTTCCCTTCGCGGAATCCGAGATTGGCCTAAACCTATCCAATCCTGAAAGCCAGCAATTTCGATTGAATCTCGAATTTAAAACTAGCGGACTTCAAGCCGTTTTAGCGCACGGACCCGTCACAGCCGACGGAATTGCAGGCTTCTGGGAAGTAAGTTCAATTCTAAATATTGAATCCAGTTTCTATCGGGATTTTTTAAAATGTATCTTCACAGCTGCGGTTAGACAAAGGAGAAGCTCAGTTTGCAGTAATTCCAGACGCTGAGAACGAAAACTTTGTGCTTGTTTTAGCCAAAGTGGGCAAGAAGCTATCAGATGGATCTTGGCACCATGTAAAGCCCACATTCCTGCAATAATGGGGAAATTTTAAAATGTCTATCGTTGCTTCTGTAGGTGTTGCTGGAATACGATCAAGGCGACATCACCGTTGGCATTGACTTCAAGCGGCCTATTGTTATAAGCAAGAAAGTCAATTTCACGACTTTAAATAAAATCGTCATAGGCACCAGTCGAGTTATGCCTAATCACGGTAAATTAAGGATTTGCCTTTCAGTTCTGGAATGACTTAATGTCTAAGTCAATTATAAGATCAAGTTTATTGTCACGTAATGTCATCATTGGTGCCGAGTTCGATACTGGCTACTTACTGTAGTTAGAAAATCACGTTTTTTTTAAAAAAAAACAAGTAATAAAACGTGCTCTGTCTGAAATTTAAATCTGATTCTCCACGAGAATTCATTCGTTTTTCATTCTGATAAATTCTTTACATGCTGTTTGTGTTTAATTAGTCAATTCTTTCCCGATGTCTAAAAATACTGCATAGCACGACTTTATGTTTCGAAAAAAAAATAACTTTTATCTTATCTTGCTTTAGGGTTTGTGGGATGCATGCGAGATCTTACCTTGAATGGACATTTACACGATCCACGTGTCTTACTCAATTCCGGCGAAGTTCGCGAAGTGTCGTTGGATAACTGCGCATTGGTCGATCCTTGTCAGCGACCTAATGCTTGTGAACATGGCGGTGAATGTATGGTTGACGAAGGAAAAGTTGTCTGTGACTGCACTGGCATTGGCTATACCGGCAAAAACTGCCATTTTGGTAAAAAAAAAAATAGAAAATTCAGCTACCTCTTAATTGTTCTTGCTGAAACTTTTCACCTCTGATCAGCAAAGGAAGATTCTGTATGTATTGTTCTTCTGTAGCATTGTATAAGCGAACTTGCGAGGAACTAGCTTTATTGGGATACATGAAAAGTGGCGTTTATGAGATCGACATTGACGGCAATGGTCCTCACCCACCTGCCCATGTTCGCTGCCAGTTTGATCTCCAAACGGGTGTTCGGAAAACGGTGGTCGAGCATGATTTGATGCGTGACACAGTTAAGTATCTCTCTTCCAAAGTAAAAAGACATTCGTATTAAAACGCAAGCGCTTTTTTTGTTTTTTAATAAAATTAGGAAATTCGCAGTCGAAACTTGGGAGACCTACTTTTACCTTTAACTTACCGAGAATTTACTCCCGAAATGCTGCAGTCCCTCATCTCCCAGTCGCTTCAATGCCGGCAGCACATTCGCTACGACTGTTACCGTGCTCCGTTAGAACTGCACTCTTACACGTGGTTCCGGGCTTCGTCTGGCAGTCTCTTGGATTACTTAGGCAGTAGTCAACCAGGAAGATGCCCCTGTTCAGGTATTTATTTTCTTTCTTGTAGGGAACTCCGATTTTTCGGGAAAGAGGCGAGAAAGGTCAAAAGGAAAAATAGAAACTGCAATATCTGTACATTAAGTCAGACATTAAGTAGTAATTTAATTCGAATTATATTTGACACCGAAAAATAAATTATACTAACTACACAGCACTGGGTAACAATGAAGTTTCCCATTGGACTTGGCGTGGCCTTTTTTTCCATACCGAGTACTGTAAAATTTCGCTGCGATTATTATGTCTTCCTTTTCTTTAATTTCCTTATGAAACGTTTGATTGGTTGGCTTTGATTGGTAGAGAACAAAACGTGTGTACAGCCCAACGTCTCGTGCAACTGTGACGCAGATGAAGACCGATGGAACTCGGATGAAGGTTATCTTACCAGACCGGGTGAACTGGGTATTACGGAGATTTTTTCCTTGCAGCAGCGGAAACTTCACCAAACAGGAGAAGGCAGGATCACCTTAGGGCCTTTGGAATGCGTCGAAGCAAGTAATACTGCTCTGCTGTTGTGATGTGTTGAGGTTTCTTATTCAATTTTACTCCTGATTTTTAAAGATACTCAGCAATACGTGGTGACCTTCAAGTCCGCCGACGCGTATATGGAAGTACCGGGTTGGCACCGGGGGGACTTGTCCTTTTCCTTCCGTACTTCCGGCGAGCAAGGAATTCTCCTGTACCAGCCGTTACTGCATCCTAAGCATCCCTATTTCCGCGTTATACTTGTGAACGGTAGACTACGTTACGCTCGACTTTCCTTGTTTTAGCTGGGGTTTCATTCACTTTAACTTTTGATTTACTTCAGCATTCTCCGGCGTTGTATTTTTTGCCTGTTATTGCTTGCCTCTTCAGAATAATGTTGTACCGTTTTTTGTATTGGTTTCAGATCACGAACTAACGCTCGAGTTTTCCATTAATGGTGAACCTCGAAGTGTGACGGTGAAATCTTCCAGGGATCTCAATTCCGGTGAATGGCAGCAAGTTTGGATTGATTACAACGAGTATCATGTTCGTTTTACGGTGAACCAAGAATCCATTCTGATGGATCTCAAAGACGGGGAAGAATTTGGCCCCTTCGAAGCTACGTTATTTATCGGTGGTGCCCCAGAGTGAGTCCTAATTAGCTATTTTTAACACGGTCTCTTTCGTAATTATTGCCTTTTGCACCCATTTCATTTACAAATGAATCTTGGTTTTAGAGAAATGCTGGAGACGAACCAGTACGGAGGTTTGATCGGCTGCTTCAGAGGCTTAGTTATGAACAACGAAGTTGTCAATCTCTACGCTTACATGAACGCCCGTTTTCCTGATATGATCCAGAAACATTGCCGACCTTCCTGCGATCCCAATCCTTGCAGAAATGGCGCGACGTGCATTGAATTCTGGGGCTCTTATAAATGCCAGTGTGAAAATCCTTTAGCTCACTTTGGTCAGAACTGTGAAACTGGTAATGTAGTGCATATTACTGCATTATATGTGTTATTTTCTTTTTTCCTGAACTATATCTTATAATTGGCTGTTTTCACTGCAGACATCAACGAAAACGCGTTGACTTTCAGGACGCCTTCAGCGTTCGCAGAAGCGCACGTGACGTCAGCGTCCAGCGCGGTTGACCAAGGCTTATTAGCCTTTTTTAATGAAGATATTTTGTTGAATATACGATCCTTTGACAACAAAGCGCTCGTATTCTACGCCTACGACGCCCTGAATAACTTCGTTCAACTTCATATTGAGGAAGGGAAGAAACTTATGTTAACGTTTAACTCGGGCAACACGATTTATAACATCTCGGTGGAAATCGAAAGTAAGAACCGTTTTGAACTCAATACATTTGTAGTTTCGATTCTTCGGTTCATTTTTTAGGTCTCAGCAGCGGCATCCCGGTGCAGATTCTGGTGAAAAGAGAAGCGACACGGACTTCGTTGCACGCCAATGAATTCGAAGTCATTTTAGAAGTACCGTTGGTCTTCTTAACCGAGTACAACAGAAATCCTTTTACCAATATGGAGATGGGTACGGGAGATTTGTCTAAGATAGGTGTCACTTAATTTCACGAAATGTTCTTGTTTTTCAGAAATGATCAAGCCGCAGCGCCCAATTAGCAAACCAGCAGATTTTTACCACGTTTTCCTGGGTGGCCTGGATTCTTTCATGTCAAGTTCCTTGCAGGGATTCACTGGTTGCTTACGGGGTCTGAAAGTCGGTTCTCAGCTTGTGGATTTCGGCTTATTCGATGGTAAGTTACTAACTTCTTTACAAAGCTTCTGAGGATTTTTTCCCCCCAAAAAGGATCATTAAAAGTTCCGGTTAACTATCAAGCTCTAATCTTAAAAGTATTTGTAAATTCTTATTCGTTTAAAGAAATCGAATATGTATAAATTATCCATGTTTATAAGGTTCCTTTCTTTCCGTTTTTCCATCGCGAACACAGTGATTGGGATCAAATTGTGAACTGTAGGAAAAAAAACTAATCATGAAAATGTTAACGTTTAATGTAAGTTTGGCTATTAGACGCAGGCGTAGTTGATGCGAAAAAGTTATCGGCTTTTCATTGGCGCCTGCGAAATAATGACGCCAGAGGTGATCAAGGTAAAAATCCGGCTCCAAGAATAAAAAAACATTTATTGCACAGTACTCGGTGAAATAATGCTAGCCAACGGCCCTGTGCTAACGAAACGCCACTCTACCAACAATGAATATTCCCATTGCAAAAGCATTTCTGCGGAACATGCTCTGGCGTTAACGCTGGGACGCTGGCTGCGTTCGTTGTTTATGCCGATACTGTGTGTCTTAACCAAACGGTGGCGGGAAATGTAGCTTACTCAACAGATGGTTTTATAATCTTTTAGTAGGCACATTAGTACTCGGTTGAATAATCTCATTTCAGTTCAAGAAAATTCTCCTGTAATAAAGAAATATAATTTTTTTAGGTGTGGAAGGTCCAGGAATTATGCTTGGTTGCAACATGTTGTGTGATAAACAACCGTGCGAGAACGACGGAATTTGCCAAGAAAATTTCCGACTCCAAAGCTATTCTTGTGATTGCGAACTCACGTCGTATTCGGGACCGATTTGCACAGAAGAGAAAGGAGCTCATTTCGGTGGGGATTCCACCATTATTGCGAAACACAATGCAGTCGATTTGCATCACATCAAAGTCCAGTTGGCATTTTCCACCACGGCCGTACGGAACATCGCCCAGGCTTTACTCCTGCTCCAGACCAGCAAAGAGTAATACATTTTTTATTCATTTCCTTCATTTATTTGCTGTGTACCCGTGGACACTAAAGTTACGTATTCATAGACGAAAATCCCAAGCAATTGTAAGATATATGTCGCGTAACCTAACATGTTTTTCTTTTTCTTTAGTAAGACGAAGTATCTGCTTATAAGCTTAACGGCTTTAGGATATTTGAGAATCGAAGAAGATCGCGGAACTGGTTTGGTGTACGGCGCGGAAGTTAAAACCATCAATTTCTTGAATGGAGCACGACATTCAATTTATTATCGTAGACAAGGAGACGCCACCTATTTATTGGTACGCCCACTTTTTCTCATAAACTGGTTTACACAGACACTCAAGATCGAAACTTAAGTAACTGAGAGCTGGCGCGAAGCTTCTCTTTGCCTGCAGTGTCATTGCATTCACTTAAAGGGCAATGGACACCAAAAAAGACAACTTTATCTTATAAAAAAGAGCGAAAAATCGAGTTTCTGGATATATGTGTCTTTTTCTCAAATGCGAAATAATAACGAAGATATGTAGGAAATAAGAAATCTGAAATTCACATTTTCCCGTCCGTGACGTCACGCTTCTCATGACGGGGAAAAGGCCCAAAGTTTGGAAAGAAATATCGCCAGAATGGCTGGTCAGAAAAAATCGAAACAAAATTCTTTATTCTTCGAATAATGTATATTATAATAATCCATCAAAATCTCTAGATGCGTTTTTGGTATCCATTGCCCTTAAGGCAAGCACTTGCTACGTTCACATACTTACTACGTACAAAATAATAAAAAAAACGCATCACGAGCTTACCGTAGAAATTTGTCATGTGTTTAGCAGTCACGGTCAACCGTTTCGATTAATGAAGGATTTTTAATAAGTTAATTACTCCATTCAGATCAAATTAGTTGGCAGCCATTTAACGTCGCATTATTATTTGCCTTTCGTACAGATTGACCGAGATGAAGTACCACTGCGAACGTTATCAGCGTCAATTCATCCCGAAGGGTTGGCTGATGTCACGGACGAGAACGCGTTGCACGTGGGCGGAGTCCGAAATACCAGCGACCCTCGTTTTACGGATTACGATCGCTTCGATGGCTGCCTTTCCAGTAAAAGCTTTTAATTTTCTGTTGCGTACCCTGACGTTCTATCTCACATACCAATTTCTTCACGTTTCCCAGACGTTGTGGTTCAAATCGACGAAGAGGAGATCCAACCATTGTTAGTCTACTTAGGCTACCGGCGATGGGGATCTGGACTGGACTCCGTGACCTCCCACGACCCGGACGGTATCGAAGAAGAAGCCCGGTGCGCAGCCTTCTCTATTACGCCCCCTGGAGTCATTGAACAACCTTCAGTGACTAATAACGAAGTAAAACCCTTCTGTGCTTTCTGCCTTTCTAGTTCACAGACGTCCTATTTTTGTTTCATACAGGCCCAAGTACCTGACTGGTACCCGAAGCCACCTATTATGCTTTCCTACCGCTCCGCCTTCCAAGCTCCTCCTAGGTTCGACCCCAGCGTCATGAACCGCGTTTTGGTGGGCTTAGGCATTTTGTTCGCCGTCTTTGCCGCAGCGGTGGTCGTCTTCTTGATGCGAACGCAAAAGAAAAGTCACCACCTGCTCGACATGGAGGATGAACAGCCCTTACTGAGACCTTCAGGCAGTTTAAGAACACCCCTCAAATCTGCGTTGAAAGCCGGAAATCAGGTACGACTTCTATTTGTCCTAGAGCAATTTTTTTTTTATTTCGATCTTAGCCTCGTTCCTTGGCTGATGTCAATGCCGCGCTTGAGTTAGGAGAAACGCTCGAGAAAAAAGAAATTCCTTCAGTGCCCCAAACGGAGCCAAACGGAGCCGCCTCAGCTCCGGCCGTCGAAGCAGTGCCAACACTATTGGCGGACACAGTTTTACCGGGAGTACCGGAAGAAGTTGAGGTCCGCTAACACTGAGGTGAAAAGGGCGTGGGTAATAGTAGTAATTGGTTATGTTGATAGGTGGATAGTGAAGAAACGCGAGTTCGTACTTCCATTAGAAAAGCGCCGTTAAGTCGTATTAGCGAAGCATACTTGTCGGACAGTGAAGAAAAGCCATCTCCGCCTACGTAAGCTACACCCCATTTTTTTAAATGAAAGGCCTGAATTCAAACTTGTTTATGCCTTTAGAAGTGAGGACTGACCTACTTGTATACAGAAAGATTGCCCGTAGTCAGGGAGTAAATGCGTCGAAGGAAGAACCGTACCCGGAGGAGTTGTGAAAATTCAGTGAAAGAACATTCTGCTATCCTAGCTTTGTTTAGAAGTGATGCTCAGTGATTGTGTGCTTGGACGGTCATGGAAAAGAAATGCATAAATGTTTAGGACAATTACAATCCAGTCTGGTTGTTCGAAGTTTCTAAAATTTGGGATCTAATCGACAATTGCGATAGTTGAGAGAGTTTTGGGTGACACTTAGACAAGCGAGGATAATTCAATAAATTGTAAAAAAAAAACTTTCATTTAACATTTTATAACAAACCAATATTTATTATTTTATTAACAATTCCAACGTCCGTGATTTATTCCTCGAGAACACATTCCCTCACATCTTTTGTTGTGCTTGTCAGATTTAACCTTTCCAGTACCTTCTGGCATACTGCTTCTGTATTGCAGACTTCGTTGGCCGTCAGAACTGATTGCCAGGTGTTGAGAGAGTCAGCTTGTACGATATTGGACAGAACTTCGTGCATGGGCTGACGATACTTGTTTTCCAGTTTCTTTAAAGTCTTCGAATAGTAAGGGAGGTCGGCAAAGGGTATCAATTGTCGTAAGACCTTTACAGGATGTAAAGTGACCTCTTCGTCTGGGACGTGCCGAAACCTGCCAGGGTACTTTTGTCGTAGTATCTCTGCGTAGTCAAGATCTTGCTGCATTCGTCGACATATCAATGTTGCGTTTAAGCAAGTGTTTTGCGCTTGACACCAAGGTTTGTTGCGATTGGATTGTAAAACGCGACGAGGGTCTTTACTAACGTAGACCATCTTGAGATTTGACAACGCTGGGAGTTTGAGCATTTTTTCCACCAGAGCCACAGGCAGCTGTGTCGTTGACATAAATTGAACGGGAGAAAGAGCGCAAATTGAGCGAAAAGCTGTAGGATATTTGCACAGTTGCTCCTTGCCCTCGCACAAACGCCAATAATAATTATTCCAGTTCGCCATGTGACCATATTTTTTTATAAATTCGTAGTGACCTGGAGACAGACGCTCACACTGAAACAAACGCCGTATTACGTGTAGAGCCTTTTCGACGTCTTCCGGCTTGGTGACAGAATCAAGGCGGTTGATGGACCGTAAAGGCTCGGCATGGACAAACGCTTCGGGTACGTAGTCTCGAAGATGTTGGAAAAGCGCGTCAACGGAACTGTGAACTGATCCTAGTACGAGTATTTGACGTGGTTTGACAGCCAGTAGGGCGTTGGATTTATTGTCACCGTGAAAACGAGAAGTTTTGGGGGGATCCTGGTGATCTTTGTACCATAAATCGTTGTACAAGTCTTCCACGGAACTCAGTACGAGATTCACGTTTGAGAGCATTCGAAAGAGCGACGGTAGTTTCAGGAATTTGTCCAGCGGAATGTTCTCCGGACCGTCTAATGAACTATTTCTTTTCCCAACGTAAGTATATGGGTTCTCATTGAATATTCGTGCTTGGACGCCAGGATTTCCTAAGAAGGAAAAAATACACATTTATTATCTTGGTGTTGTCATCGAAAGAGTTCAATTAGCCACAAAATTAATTTTGGAATGAAAAAGAACATGACAAGAGTAAGAATACTTAAAGTGATAGTTATGGAATAACTGTAGTGGATCAGCAGACATTTCTCAAGGTACGGAAATGTAGTCTACCAGTTTGGCAGAGAGTCAAATAAAAAAAGAGAGGTTAAGAAATTACGAACGGATAATTTTACTGCCACGAAACGTTTTCTTTTGAAAGAAAGTATATGGAGTGTAATTACTGTAACCTGGAGAACTCTTTTAACTCCCAGGTTGTACTGGGTTCAGTATTAACCTTTCCTGCCGTTTTGGTATGCACCCAAAGAATGTTTCTTACCCAAACTCGTCTTTCTTTGGGAAGTTGACTACGGAGAGCTATTATAGCCATTTTGCGATTTTTTTTATTAATAGCCATGATCTTGCGACTACAGTATTATTGGCCATTAAGATTTAATGTCCGCTGTAGTGAGTGTGGACCAGACTTGTGCCGGTTTGGACTTGAGGTGTTCTTAAGTTCGATTTAAGACTATTTTTTAAAAGAAAAAAAAGACTTGAGATTTATGTCAAGATCTTATCGCATTGATTTGGACTTGATCTTGGTTTGAAACGTAGCTGTTTGCAATGATTTAGAAAGGGCTTAAACACAAAAGCGGATTTGTCAGGGTGAATTTAAAAGCTCTATCTTGGAATGTTCGTCAGGGAAATTACACTCTTGTTATCGTTTTTACTTCACGACAACGTAACAACAAAGGATTAGGAAAGCGGTATGTAATCCCCGGCTTCTTTTAACTTGTCCTTTTATAACTTCATAAAGAAGTGCTCATACTTTCGACATTGCAATTAATAACAAATTGGAGTCCAATTTTACATGTTTCTTTATGGGAATAATAAGTATTTATGATGGGTTAGAAGTTGTTACTTGGGTATTTGTTTGGAAATAAGAAATGAAAAGGCTTGACATGCATCGGTCAAATCCACTAAAAGAGCTTGAGATTGCTTTAAGTTCCTTTTTCTGTGGATGTGATTTGAATTTGGACGTGCATCTTCGGAATGGTATGAAGGCTTGGGACTTGGATTTTGATTTTTCAAAATAAAACGGAATGGTCTTGGATTTTGTTCCAGATCCTATTGGAGGACTTAAGTCGTAAGTCCACGGTGGAAGTTTTTTCCGAAAGTTGGAAGGAAGAAATTAGTAAGTAATTAGGCCAATTAGTAACAGGAGCATTAAGAAGCGTTTTACAGAGGGACCGATCACTAAGCTGGAGCTGTTGATAATTTTGAAGCTCCAAAGGAAGCATTTTTGCCTTCCCAATGGAAACCTTCCTTCCAACTTTCGGAAAAAACTTCCACCGTGGACTTACGCCTTTAGGCACAAGTCTGGTGTGGACAATGCGCAAAATGCAGTAGTGTGCCACAGTTTCGATCTATTGTTTCGTACAATAAATATAGGAATAGTAATTTTCATACCTGTGGGTTTACTTTGTGGAACATCCGAGAAAAAATACAGCGTGGACCAAGTCACCGTCAACGAAACGAAGAGTAGCCGGAGAAACCACTTCGTACCATAACAGAATCGCATGGCGACATCCGTTGTAGATCACGATGGGCAGAGTGAACACGTCTAGTTGGAGGAATTGTCCAACACCACTTGATCCTTCCACTTGGCAGTGGTGTTCTGTTTAGGTCAGCATGGAGCAAGTTGGCAAACCCTGACAGGTCACTGAACCTGGTCCATACGGAGGAGAGGTGTGTGCTCCGTGAATAAACCGGCTTTGCCGGTTTCGTAGATCTGTCGGCACGAAGGTCACGCATAATTCAGGGCCATTGTCGGAATCTTGGGAGTCAGTTGCTTACCAACCATGAAGCAGAAACACTGGAGCTTAGCCGCGAACTTTCGCCTTAGTATCGGGATAGGCCTAGGCATTATATTCGGTGGTGCTTTAGTGATTGTAAGTCAGCATTTCTCTGCCCAATTTAAACGAGCGAATGAGTTCGTAGACCGTAGTTCGTACATTGGGCAACTTACTTCTTTATCCCATCCCGCATTGTTGAAGTCCGAGATCGACTCAATCTTGGCATACGAATTGCTGAACCCTGTTTGTCCCAAACGAGCTATTATCTTAGCGGACGGTGGCCGATCCGGAAATGTTTACTTCGAGTACATAGTTGCTCGAATTCTGGCTGTCTTACACGGACGGCAGCTCTACGTGTCCCGCCGTTTGGCGGAAATGCTGGATGTATATTTTGATGGAAGAAAGGCTTTAATCATCGATGACGAGTTACAAATCTTTTGCCAGATAGAATCAGGCAGTTTGCAGAACGTTAGAATTGCCGGTATAAACCAAAGTACCATTGCAAAACCTTTGCCACCGGGGAACGTAATATTGCGCGGTATATCTTACATTAGAAATTTAAAGAAACAATTTCATGAATTATTTTCTTGGCATTCGATCATGTCTGTAGGTGTCCCTTTAGATTTCTCGAGTTTCCTCTGGGACATATTGCACAAGAGCAGACATATACTTATGAAAGACCTAGAGTTTAAACCACAGCTGATGACCGCTATTAACAATCACATACAGGAGGTTACACGAAATCGCTCCTATTCAACACTTGTAGGCATTCATGTTCGGAGAACTGATTACATCGCTCATCTTAAAAGGCTGTATGGAAAAACCAAAGATACCGAAGCTGACTATGTGAGAAAGGCGAAAAATTTCTATAAGTAAGTAATTGACGGAATCTTTAATTTTTTTAAAATTTTTACCTTATGTAGGGCCAAATATCCAAACAGCTTATTTATGATTATGAGTGACGATGTACCCTGGTGCGTAGAAAATTTGAATGACGAAGATGTCGTCTTTCCTGGTAAGAAGCCTATATATTCGATTAAGGCCCGGGTATACACCCCCCTCTTATGGGCTAATAACATGGGGAATTCGGGGGAGGGTTTCTCAATAATGGTTCTGTCAATTTCAAATCAATGTTGGTAGTAAAGTTGTAATTATTAATATCTAATGCATTTGATCGATATTTTTTAAAAATATGATTACGTTAAATTTAAAAACTCTAGGCGAAATTTTTCACATTTTGAAATACTGAAAAATTTAATATCTGGCTTTCTCGTGCAGTAGGTATCTTTTTTCTATATTTTTTGGTGAAAACAAGATTCAAATCGGACGATTAGTTTTTACGAAATCATTTACTAAAATTTGGGAATTCTAGTCATGATTTCGTAAAAACTGCTCTTCCAATTTGAATCTTTCTTTCAACAAAAAATAAAGCGGAAAGATATCTACTCCAAAAGAAAACGACATTTTACATTTGTCAAATTTTTCGGAATATGTAAAAATGTTCCTACAGTTTTTAAATTTGATTAAATCAGATTTTTAAAAAGTCTTAAACACGTGCACTAGATATTAATAAGAACAACTTTACTGCCAACATTGATTCGAAATTGACAGAACCGTTATTGAGAAACCCTCCCCCGAATTCCCAATGCAATTCGTCCATAAGAGGGGGGTGTATACCGGGGCCTTCAATGCTGCTTTACTTTCGTCACGTAATTTCCACGTGCTTGTTTGCAGTTTATTGATTGGTGCTTATTTTGCGTATCATTTTCATTAAATATTCTTTTCAAGACTTTTATTTTACGATGTCGTACTTCTAATTGCCGTAGGCATGGGAAACATTTATGATCCTGGTTGGGATCTCGCCATACTTGCGTCTTGTAACCATACTGTTTTAACGTACGGAACGTTTGGCATGCTGGGGGCCTATTTAGCAGGAGGTAATATTTCATAACACCAGTCTTTTAGCAAAAAAAAATACATGTATATTTCTTTAGGAGAGGTCGTAATGGCTGACAAGGCTACAGATACCCCAAACATTATTAATGAAGCAATCAGACAATTAAACTTGCCATATTGGCATTGGATTGACATGTAAAAGACCATTCTTGTTGACAGAATATACAATATCCGTTTGTTACAACACTATTCGTTTAAATGTTCATAAAGATGGACAGGTAACAGGGGCCAGTTTCTCCTCTGAAGGGCTTCTTGGACGCTTTTAATAGCTATCTGGGCTAATAAAAGAGCATTTTTGCTGTACTTGACCCTAAAGAATTTCATAAAAATCAAACAAAGTGTGTGAATGGAGTCAAATTACTTTGAATGAGGTTTGGATTGACGGTGAAACTTTTCAGCTCCGTGGCTAAGCGTGCACTTAATTCGCTCCTCATTTAAAGGGAGGCCAGTCAATTTAATCAATCTTCTGAGCTCCTTTTGGGGCTCTTGAACCAGGTTTTCGTAAAATATTACCCCGCCTTTGTTGATGCCATTAATCCAGGTAAGGGCCAGTTCTTTCCACGTTAGCAAGGAGTGTCTAAATTCATTTTCCCATTCTGTAAATGAAATAACCGTCAGATATCAGAAATGTTTCTGTTTGAAAGAATGGAACTCACTGTCGCCTTGGAATAAATTTTCTGGAGCCAATCCAACATGTCCTGCAGTCCGGTAGTTACGGTAGGAAGGTATAGCTTTGAGTGGGTTTCGCAATATTAAAATGCCATTGTGGTGAAATTCGTTTAAACCTTCGTCCCTGTCAGCGTAAAGCGAGAGCTTGCCAATGGAGAAATCGTGCGTTTTTTGAACAACGGTGCAGTTGCAGCTGAGGTCCGAGTACTCCCCGTAACTACCTAAAATATACCATAACTACAGTGCTTTAAGATATCAATACAACGATGATTTACCTGCTGAAAAGATCGCTTTATCTAAGTAAACGCTGCCGGTAAAATAACTAGTGGAACTCTCAATCAACTGACGTACCCATGTATTGCCACTACCAGGATAGGATACGAGAGCCATCTGTGAAAGGGAATGCGTCGTATCAAACTTTGTGCCGAAATTACGGCATTTAGAACTAGAGGAATCCTTTTTCCAAGGGAAAAACACCATATTTTCTAAATCTTTGCCGGCAGGAATTAAGACGTCTACCCGACGCTGTTTGGCGGAATTAGGCTTTAATTTACTCGGGAGGGAACTGTGTGGTTTAACTTTCGATGAACTACAAATGTAAAACACACCCATCACTAAAAACAAGCACATAAATAGTACGTAATTTTTCAAGCGAAGCAGCATTCTAGGAGTAAACGCTAGCATCGTCTTCATGACTGTAAGATTACGAATCGTGTGGTAGTTTTAAAAGTTTGTTCAGTGGTGTTCCTGACAAGGGCATCAACCTTGCATAAGACGGAACCGGTCGAACCGGTGTCCGGGTCCCGACGGTCGACCTTAACCTGTGGGCAACTCTAAAGTCGGTAGTTTACCTTTACGTCCCAGTGACGCTAGGCGATCCGAACTTTCCTTGAGTCTTGCGTCTCGAAACGCATCGCACAAAACCGTCCGAGTCGTACAAAGGAAGAGTCAATAGCTTTACAGTACTTCGTTGGAATAAAATTCTAAAAAACTGGTTTTTACGCAAAATAGCAAGCCCTAATAACCAGTTGCCAAAATACCAAAACAAAGAGGAATTATCCTTACAATAATTTCGTAAACAAAGTTTCGCTGAGCGGTGTCCACGCCGTCATCTCGAAATTATTGTGTAACACACAGCAAGGCTTTACGAAATGGCAACTTCAGTTATTCTACTTCCTTGCGGTTTATCGGTTATCTTTTGCTTGGGTAATAAATTTGGGTAATAAATTCTTGAACAGGACTTTTGGTCCTACAGAGAATTTTTGTATACAGAGAAATTGAAACCAACATACACAACAATACCCTACTGCGAAATTTTCTAAAGCATTAATATTTCGACATAAACGAAGTATTTACATAGTGTGCCTGATGAAACAAACTGTCAGTTTTTTAGTGAGTCGTAGCGACGCGTAGAAATAATCTCTGGAATACACCCTGTTTCGTTTCAGAAACAACTTTGAAGGCTCAAGTTCAAAAATTAATGATTATAAAACAGTTATTCAAGATTTTATACTGTATTTTATATACTGGGGTAATCACAATGTTAGGTACATTTGCGCATTGTATTAAATATTTAAAAATACATTTGACAGCCGAATGTTCACTTTTGAATAACAATGGGTGCCGTATGATTATTTTTAATTTTGTAATGAAACGGGTAAGTCATCTTAATTTCCCTGTCTCCTATTAGGGCGAAAGAAGACTCTTCGACAGGCACCGTTCGCATCTCTGCGCTCGTCAGGTGGACAAGTATTGTTGCCGGAAATCACTGGTGTTACTGCTGTTCGCTATTATTAAAAAGTGAAGGAAAGCACAAGGAAGAACTGTTAGCTTCTATTTGGTCGGAATTATCTGAATATACTCAAATCTTACCGAATGAGTGAAGTTCCCAATACGATTGGTGACAACGGTGTCCGGTGTCACTGGAGTCTGAAATAAGAAAATAGACTTCAATACTTAACAGTCACTGTCACAAGTTCTTTGTTTTTTACAGTATCCGACGAAGGTGCTACGCTGCATGTTGCTGGCGTGAACCGGGGAACGTGATAAACAGCGTCTTTGCAAATATCCTCCGAATCCAACTCGAACTTAGCTACTACAGGCACTTCAGGATCCACTTTGTTATGAGACATGGTAACACAAGCTAGTCTGGTACCGCACTGCGTTTTACGAAGTTGGATCGTTGACTGTTTAAGTAATAGTTTCACGGGATGTAGATGGCAATGCAGGATGTGTGAAAAAACGTCATAACGCTGTTCTAACTTTTCATTTTGCGGTGGTTGTACTTCCGTTTTCAACTACAGAAAGTTCCCGTTCCTTTGCATTATATTTTGGTTCTAGAAATTTTTTCTGATACATAAAAACCCATTTTAAGGGTTCAGGACGTCACTGTGTCGTCGATCATTACCTCAGCAATTACGAATACGGCGCCATGTTCTCCGGTTCATTTTACCGAGCATTTTCGCCGTCAGCACTCTCAAAAAAAAATTCCCGAACGCCAACTTCCGCTTCGTCGTCAGAAGAATATCAGCGTTGATACACTTCATCTTTAATAAAAACACACAGCGTATTATCTGGCGTTGTGAGGTCTGGCTATGTGGTGGCCAAGGTAATGATGAAGGTGATTGAAGAGAAATAGAAACCTAAAAATAACTTTGTCTTATAAAAAAGAGCAAAACATCTAGTTTCCGAATGTATGTTTGTTTTTCCCCAGTGCGAAATAACAACGAAGACATTTAGGAAATAAAAAATCTGAAATTAAAATTTTCCCACACGTGACGTCAAGATTCTTAAGGGGGGGGGGGGAAAGGCCACAACTTTAGAAATAAATATTTCCAGAATTGGAGGTTAGAAAAAATTGAAACAACTTCTTTATTTTTAGAATAATGATTATTATAATAATCCGTCGAAAATTCTATATGCGTTTTCGGCGTCCGTTGTCTATGAAGTTCAAATTTTCCCTGCCGTGACGTCACGCTTCTCATGGCGGGAAAAGGCCAAAACTTGGAAATAAATATCTCCAGAACGGCTGGTCAGAAAACATTGCAACAAAATTCTTTATCATTAGATGAATGTGTTATGTAGTAATGTATCAAAATCTCTATTTACGTTTTTGGTGCCCGTTGCCCTTTAAGTTCCAGCGTCCGGTCCCAACATTTCAGGAACGTCTTATCCAGCCATTCACGGACGGCGACTGTAAAGTGTACTAGTTCACCTTCTTGTTGGAAACTGTACCAAAACGATCTGTGAAGCCTACCGTGTTGTTCTTCACTATTTTACCAGTACAGTAGAACTCGAATTTTGTCAACCCCGATGGTGGAAACTCCCGATTATGTCAACCTTTTTTTTCTTTTTTTTAGTGTCAGCCTTAAAGCAAAAATCAATGTTTGATTACCTGAAGTAACCGTTGATTTATCATTCGGTTGCTCCCTGCCGTTTTTTGTGTCATTCTTACGTGATACGTATGTGATTCAACCGCCTTTCTTGAATTACCGTATTTTTTTAGATATTTTCTCATTTTTTTAATTGGAAAAAACAAAGTTTTCTGATTGTTGTCAACTATCCGACTTATCAACGATCGGTTGACAAAATCGGAGTTCTGCTGTATGTGCACGCTGGCGGACCCTTACGGCAGCCACTATAGCTCGGTCATTATGCACACCTGAAATAACTTTAGTTGTTGTGGGAATGAGTCGACCTTGCCATGCGATTTTCAGCTGCACGTTTTTCGTAGCCTTTTTTTCTATAGCCGAAACATCCCAAGGGGAGTGGGACTTTTTGCCCACCCTGTGAATACGCATAGTAGACTACGTGAGAATGAAATGAGTCACTGACACTTTCCGGCGTTAGCTTATCTTATAGCTACAACGTCTCTCAAATTGAACAAAAAGACGCGTTTATTACTGTTGTCTCGTTCGACAGACGTTAGAGAAGGTCTAAATTGGACACACCATTTTTATTTATTCGAAAAGCAATATTAAAAGTGAGACAAAGAAAGAAAAACTCTACAACAAATGCCCAAGTATGCTAGCTACATTATCTGAGTAACAGTGTCTTCGAAAGTCACCGTAAATTTCATTTATTACCATTTTCCCGAATCTCGTCAAAATCGACACTTTGAAAATGTGGTCTAAATTTGGCCTTCCTGAGAAAAGGACTACTAGCGCATTCAACAACCGACTTAAAAAAAGGAAACAAGAAATTAAAAGTAATTTTGCATGTATTGCTTTGGTTTACGTACTCGTAGAGCTTATGAAAACATAAATGTTATTAACTTGCATACTTTTTTTCGAAAAATGGCTTTTTATATCTTAAAAGGTCTAGCAGGCGCGTCATTTTTACAATTAAATAACCCAACAACCACGAAACAGAATTAACGCCAACTTCACATAAAATGCAAGAGCAGTTGGGAGAACAGTTTTCTATAGATGCCAGCAAATAATTATACGTAACAGAGCTAAAAATACGTTTGGCCAAATTTAACGCAGGGGCCACGATTAAACCTTCTCTACTTTACACCCCATCGAAAATGGTGTAACAAGGGTGAGGAGATACTTGAGTTTTAGCTTTTAGCTTTGTGATAGACAACGAACAGCCAAAGAACGGAAAGAGGATATTGGGATTTTGTCGTTAATTTTTTTATTGAAAATAAGGAAGGGTATGGCTGACAGTTTTATCATTTACGAACGGTTCCTTCTCCACGTACAGAAACACGACACGTGACGTTGAGTTCGGATAATTAGAACAAGTGTCTGTTGCCTGTTAGAACCAGTATTTTGTTAGTACACCAAAACACTACATTTAAGACATCGTGAGATCTCGTCCGCTTACAATTCATTTTGGGGAATGCCACGCAATATATGTACGACTGCACTTGAGCTTAGAATAAATTATATTCGCGTCAAATCGAGAGGAATTCTCTTCCCTGCGCTTGTTACGACACCGAACGCTTCCCGACCACCTTCTTTTTGCAATTTCCGCTACGATCTGCCTGTTGGCCTGGTGGGCATTGTTTCGTAGAAAATGTCGCCTTGCATTTGCCATTTGCATCACGCTTTTCACCAGGCGGACAGGGATTCCTCGGGAAGGTTCCCCCCAAAGAGTTAATTTTGAGTTCCTCATCCGTCTCATCCAGGCTGTTGGTATCTGTAACATGCCCGGGTGTTAAATCTTCTGATGCTTCGGCGGTGGATTCGTTGAACTCGCTTTCTGAGGAAGATGTATTAGCATACGCTAAACACACGTGTAGGATAATAACGAAAACAGTCACGACCGCGATTGCACCACACGAAATCAGCACGATACGTCTGGTCCGAGCTCTTCCCGTATCTTGTTGGCGATTGCGTCCCATCTTAAAAGTAATCCCTCTTGCGTGTTCTCAACGAGACTTATAATTTCGAAGCAATGCACAATTCGTAACAATGACACTGTATGGCCCCAACGTGTACTTGTACTAGTTTTTGCTACACTGTTCCTCAAAAGTGTCGTTCCCCAGGTTCACGGCACAGCTTCCGAAAACGCTCTGCTGTGGATGAAAGGAAAAGCCAGGAACCTGTGGAAGTATAAAGTGACCCTGAGGGACTTCTCAACGGTATTTTTTCGTTCTTTGCATAAAACGAAAACGGGCGTTTTCCTGTTGCCGTGCTTAAAGATTCTGTTCACTTGATCCCCCTCCCCCCGGAACACCACCACCAGTGCTGCTTAACGAGAAGGAAACCGGTTTTTCCTTGTGAAACTCCAGTTAGGCCCAGGATTTTTTCCTTTCGCTTTGGCAGCCGCAATAGCAGGGCCACTAGCCCTTCGTTTATGGGCTATTGCATGGAAAATTTATGTTGAAGACGTTGCGTTTATCATTCGGTGTTGTCAAAGTATTCTTGCCAGTAACGTTTTGACTGATAATTCCTAGCATCTAACGAAGATACGTATCTGAAACAAGGCAAAGCTAATTTATAATTGTTCAAATAATTTGTTTTGTTTATTTCCAGAATTCTAAATTTCGGAAGTCTCCTCGTTAGATTCTGTGTATTATTGATATAAAAAGGTTGGTCTAAAAATTATTATAAATATGCGTCAGGTATTGAACAATGAAAATCGTCTACACAGCTTCCCATTTGCATATTTTCAACGCCCAATCCGATCTAGACAGAGATAGGGAAAATCCACAGGGGTCCTCTGTGGAAAATTCTACGGAGAAAGTTCATCCAGCGTTGCCACATTTTACCTAACCTATCGTAACCTAACTAAACCGAACCTAATTAAACCTAACTAAACCGAACCTAACCATACCTACTTGGGAAGCAAGTGGTAATGCTGTGTCTAGATCAGATTGGGGTTTGAAAATATGCTTCCCATTTCTCACACTCAGTCACTGTAAAATAAGAAAAAAGGCATACTGAGGCCGAAACACCAAAGAACCGTGAAGATATGGACTTCAACTTGAGCTTATTTCGAGGACTACCCATACCCAAGGTTACAGGCTGTAGCCTGTAAAAGTCAGACAGCTGCAACTCGCTCTTTTTTCGCGAGCGCGCTCGCGCTCTTTGCTGAATTTTGCGAGCCTTTCGCTCACAAGCCAGAAAAGAGCGCTCTCGTTTACTATTGCCATCTCTTAGTTGGAAGAGAACATGTAATAAACTATTTTATGTGGCAAAAAAATACTTAATTCTCTTTTAATATAAACGAACACATTAATGCTTCCTATTGTTTTCTTTTTTAGACTTTAGTAAGAATCTTTACTTGTACAGTCAAGAGCAAGAAAAAACTAGACACAGAAAACCACAGAAGTCTAATCAGGCCTCTCGAGGCTGATTAACCTTCATTAGGTAGTGCAAGAGCTGGAAAAGTAGCCACAGGCAACTTCTATACTTCCAATAATGGATTACACTTATTTTGCATTGTAACATTCCTTTGCCTACATACACCTTTTAACCGATAGGTTTAATCTCTTTCGCCAGTTAATGAAAGTAAATCAGCCTCGAGAGGCCTGATTAGACCTCTGTGGGTCCAGGTGGCCAGTGTTTTTTTTTGCTCTTGACTGTACTATTGTGTCAGAAAAAAACTGAGCGTTTTGGACAGTTGTGGCAAAAACGATTCCAGCCACCGCCAAAAGCTGTCCTCGATCTCCCCAATGCAGTACTCAGGGCAGGGAACGCTATTACCCCCACCACCACAATTACTCGCCTTCCTTGACAGTTCTTTGATGTATGCAATGCGTTGGCATTCTCTATGACCCAGCGAATGAGAGCTTGCATTAGCAATGACTTAATGGAGCTATGACTTAATACTACTTTTCAAAAAGTTGGAGTGTTTTCTTTTTTTTTTTTTAAAAAATGTTTCGTAAAAATATATTTTAAAGGGGTTTAAAATAAGGTGTTCGAAACGGGTTTTATAACCGGTGTTTAGTGTATGATTGTTGTCATTTACAAAATGCTGCAGAATATGAACGAGATTCCTTATTCCTTAAGTTGTGTTAGACTTAAAACGTAACAATTAAAAGGAAAGCAAGAGCGAAGTAACTTTATTCCCTTCCTTGCGCTGTTAATGAGTCCTTTCTTGGAAGAGGTATTTCCCCTTGAGAAGCCTTGGAAGAGGCTTCTGAGCTAGGACGGCTTTCAGCAATAACCAGAAAGGGCCTACAAGGACTGTCCCCGAATTACAGAGTTTTTTTTTCTGACACTATAGGTACAAGCAAAGTGATTATTATGGGACGTTGCGCATTGGTTAGATTGTCAGGTTCAACTTGATTAAGAAATATTTCTTACAGAACAGAAAACACTTTACCTAAATGAAGACTTAAAAAGAAAGAGCGTGCTCGTCGCAGCTCTGAAGTCAGACGTACTTGAGAATTTTTAAACACAAAATTCCAAGTTTTTTAGTTTAGCTGTGTAATTCACTTGTGAATTAAAACAGGATCATATAATTGGTAAAAAATATATAATTTGGTAAAAAAAATTACGTGGTAAAGCATAGAGGTCTAATTAAGATTGTCGATCTGACCTAGCTTCATTAAGCTCTTACTGGTTGAAAGGTTGACCGCAAAATTTAAAATCAAGCGACGTAAAAAATGTATAAATGAAGCCTTATGACATGCCGGCATATTCGCCGACAATCCTTGGGAAAATTTAACGAATCCGCGATAGAAAGTATAATATTGATGTATCGTTTTTCCCTATCCTGTTTTTCCAAAATAATAATGGAACAAACCATACGCAAAAATTCATATATCAGAAACACAGCTGATCTTGTTTTTTCGGATATTCCAGCAATAAATTTGCCGTAAATGTGATTGTGTATTTTTAAACACAAACGCTTTCAAACTTCACGACTAATTTCCTATTACAGGCAACGATGTTCGGGGTTTTTCATACAGAACCTGTTTCTAGTATTTTAACCTCAACTTTAAGATTTCCCCAATGGCTGACCGAGTATCCGTTAGGGTGTTTTCATAAATATATTTTTAACTACTTACCATTATTGTCACGTTTCCGAACGAGACGTTTTCGATAAGGAAACTACTTGAACGGGAAATTTGCCTAAAAGGCACCCAAAGCATTGGTGTTTTTTGCTTTTTCAGAAAAACGGTGACTGCAAAGATTCCACTAAAACAACGAGGTTGCCGTGCTGGAAATTTTCAGCCACCATAATCGCTTGTTTCGGAAGTCCTTAACTGAAATGTTCAAAAGTAACCTTGCCCTTGACTATTTGCGTGTCCCTGTCTCGTGTAACCCACATAATATGCGTTTGCGTAGAAAAGTACGTGGGAGAATCCACTGTTACCCATCGTTAATGCGTCCTTTCTAGTATCCTGTATTCATTTTTGGAGATCTGTCTGTCTGGACAGGGATCTCCGGCTTTGTAATTCCAGATCGCGCATTAAAGAACTTGTAGAAAGTTTTAAAAGATTCCGGTAGTGCTACGTAAACAATAACAAGGGTATTTCCCAAAGGGCGAGCTTCAAACGCTGTCACATGAATCTCTTCGACAAGATAAATAATGTGAATGAAATATTTTTCATCACGTTAGTACGTCGCGACACTTGTACAAAAAAAAGGAATTGAGAGGAGTGTGTTTCCGACACGGAAATGATTAAATAAAGTGGTCCAACAACCCCTTGGACGAGGTGAAGTAGATTGTTATGTAACATTTTCTAAATGGGTGTAGTAATTAGCAACCTGAAAAGGTATCCTAATTATACATTAACAGAAATGAAAGTTGATCTTAAAACAGAAAATAAAAGTTACGTTAAATTGAATAACTGGGTTGTGAATGTGAATAAAAAAATTCGCCAGCTTTGCCACTCGAAATTCTCTTCCGCCGCACAAAGTCCTGGCTTGCGCCACCAAGAGCATAATTGCCATTGCATCAACGTACCAAGTAAGATGAAACTAGGATGTTACTTTCCTCATAGGAATGTCTTGGCCAGAGCTTTCCAGAAAAAAATAGGACAATATTTTAACACGACGATAGCTTACGTCAGCTTCCTCCTTAAGCGCCAATGCCACTTCTCGACCCAGAATTGATAAAGCAAAGAAGTAAAGAAAACAGGATGTGCAAAATGTGTACACTTGTCTTTATTAACTTATATAATTTTCAGTGGCAAAAATACTTGGTTATCTGTTGTTCTCATAAGCTTTCGGGGATACAGAGAGCTGAGGTGGAGTTTCGAAGGGATTGTTCCATCATACATGTTACAATAAAATCGCGAGACGAGCGCTTTTAATTTCCTATGCGGCTCTCGTTTTTCTGTCTGGAAGTTTCTGTCCTGTGTCTTTCCTTGCGGGCTTCTTTCCTTTGCCTTTTTTGCCTTGTTTGGCATCTTTGCACTTGATGCGGTCGTGTTTGTTTCCTGAGCATCCCATAAATTCTTTGGCACAGCTTCCATCAGGCCTACGTCGCTGTCCAGCAGGACACTTGTTATGGAGTGGAATTGCCCGGTGGGCGAGTGAACCCATCGACAAATCTTGATCGCTCTTAGTTTCAGTTTCCTCTAAGTCGGCTTGAGAAACATTCCCAAGAAACGGGGCTACTGATACACTGTTGGTAGTGTTCTCCTGGTGGTTGGGATATTCTGCTGAAGTTCGCTCAAGGATGATCAAGGTGACGTTTAGAACAATGATTCCGACAGTCACCATCGCGATAGCACTATATGAAACAATCACAATACGTCTATTTCGCTCGCGTTCTGCATCACGAACGGGAAGGTACAACGTTTCCATTTCATGACAAACTGGACAACTGGTGCTTACAAGCTCTCCTACCTCCTGTTCTCTGCACGAGCACACAATACTGTCTAAACCATCGAAGGTGGGAAAGGAACTTCTGAGAAGCTCAATATCACATATTCCCGCGTACGAAGTCAAACTAGCTCTGTCTAGGCGTCTTGCCAAAGGACGGTGAGACGTTGAGGAATTTCACAAGCACCGCGGCGTTTCTTTTTCCCCGAAGCATAAAACACGGGAATTCCCGTTTGCTTACCTTCAACCGAGTAGAAACGACGCAGCTCTTCCGTCTACACCCTAAATGGATAAGAGGACGGATCAGCAGCCTCTTTACGCAGCTTTACGCAGCCTCTTTTTTAAGTACAGGGTGGCCCAAAAGTCCTATTACACCTGGGTTCTTTTGCTTGTAAAAAAAGATTGGCGCGAGGAAAACGTTCGATTTAAGTCTCCCTAGGTTCGGGACTCATATCTTGACGTAACCGCTGCGGTAGACATCTTTCGGGCCTTGCGTGAAAGACAACAATGAATTTTTAGTCGAGTGAGGGTCATGACCGATACGAGTATTTACACGGTGGAGGAAAGGCTTGTTGCCGCTGTGTGGGTCCACGAGCGGCCACAAACAGGAAAAAACATGACAAACATTATGGAAGACTTCGTAACTCGTTTTAAGAAGCCATCACCAAACAGAATTATTTTGCTTAGATGGGAGGCATCATGGAAACTGTGTGGTTTCAACAGGACGGTGCGCCTGCACATTTTGCGGTGTCCGTCCGTGACTGGCTCGACGAAAGTTTTCCAAATCGTTGGATTGGACGGGGAACAAATCAGTCACCTGCACCATTGCCTTGGCCACCACGAAGCCCAGATCTTATCACTCCAGACAATGCTTTGTGGGGCTTTGTGAAGGAGAAGGTGCAAAAGCGCCGGTATTCTTCTAACGACGAGCTGAAAAATGCTATTCGGGACGTCTTTAAAGAAGTGACCCCAAGAATGCTCAAAAATGCAAACCAAAGAACATGGCGTCGTATTCTCCTCTGCAGGATCACGCTGGATCTCATACTGATGTCTTAAACCAATAAAATACGATTTTTTTGAATAAACTGAGAATTGGAAGCGAAAGTGGTCTGACTTTTTTTTCATTGTTGCGGTTCCCTAAGGATCCGCAAGATGGCAACTGTCCCGGTCACATGCCGGGATGAGTCCTGAATGTTAAACAGGCGTCACCGATTTTTTTTCATGCAACTTTTTTTTTACAGGCAAAAGAACCCAGGTGTTATAGGACTTTCGGGCCACCCTGTAGTACCTTGGCTACATTTAAAAACGGTTGTGGGAGTTAGTGAAGCGGGGGGAATTTTTCGGCTTCGATAGCAGCACAACGACTATAACCATTTTTGTACTGTACGTACAATAAATTCAGTTTTGGCAACAAGTTTTGTCGAGAGAGAATTATGAATTTCCTGGTAGATCTTATCTCTGAATAGCCAGACACAGGACTTTTAGAGAATTCCGGATCCGGGGGATGGGGGTTAAAATCTCTTGTCCACTACCGATAGAAGGTGCCGGTACATAGGAAAGGTACTTTCTTTGTTTGTCTTTGCGATCGAGTTTTTGAATGAAGAATGTTTACCGGTTTGGTGAAATCCTTCGACGAAGTCAAAATATTGCAGCGCCGATTTACTGTTCTATTCCAACTTAAAACTATAGCCAGAAAGGAACGACCCCAAACTTGATCTGTTACGGTTTCATAAATGTAACGAGTCACTTGCCGTAAGTGGTACATGATTTGTTCGGGTTCATGGGTTCGCTTATGTCGATGATGGTAGGCCATCGTGGATGGTAGATCTATTTTGACTATTCCCCAAATCAAAACTAGTCAATTTAAATAAAATGAGTCAAAGGTTTTGAAAACAATTTCCAAACTCTGCCGGACCTCAACCACAACCCCTCCGTACGAATTGACACTATTCACTAGTCTCAGCAACTGTTTCGAATTAATGTGCAAACACGCATACAAGGGAGACGGGTCTTCTATGACAAGACCTTTAATCGAAACTATTTAATTTCTTGAAATAATCAACTGGAAGACCAATTGCACGTAAGTAAATTTCGTACACTTTTATTATGTCGTTGCACTATTTTATATTCGCATTTTGAGGACTACAACATTTCTTAAGGGA
The DNA here is from genome assembly GCA_020615345.1 of Triops cancriformis. NCBI lineage: Eukaryota > Metazoa > Arthropoda > Branchiopoda > Notostraca > Triopsidae > Triops > Triops cancriformis. Next base: position 115,518 of record JAHZNP010000078.1, on the reverse strand, counting down.
TTAGTTTGCTAATTTCGTCATTTTGAGGCAAAGAACGCTATGCCTGGCCCTTTCTTCGACATTTCCCTCTATGATCTATTTGGTACCCTGCTGGGCATTTCTTTTGAATGAATTCAGCCACACATTTTCCAACAATGTTGCGTTTTTGCCCAACTGGACAGCGACGTCTTGGAATAACCCCCACAACGAAGCTTCTTGGTATCTCTTCTTCCGTTTGGTTTTTGCCATCTAGTCCAGTAGCAATCACGCGAACGAGGTCTGTTGATGATGGGGTTGCGACTTCCGGAAGATCTCTTTCTGTTAAAAGTGTTTGGATGTGAGCTACACATATATGTAAAACAAGGATTGCGACCGCTACAACCACAACTGCGCCGCACGAAAACAGGAAAATGCTTCTCCTTCGAACTTTATCTGCGTCGTAGAGGCGATGACGTGGTAGTACGATCATCTGTGTGCGTTTTAAGGTTATGCATGCGACAAATAGTACCCGACTTTGTGAAGCGACCATCCGCAGGTCCAAGTACCCATATGTAGTGTCAATAGCATACAGGCTCTACTCTGCGGTAAACTAGAAGCACTGGGTTGCAAAGGGAGCACTAAAACATCCATAAACATTTAGTTTGCCTTGGCGACAATGTCTTTCTTTATAAGTTGTTTGGAAGGACAAATATTGAACAGCCAATTGTAAAATTCAGTTCACGCAGTTATGCAACTTAAACTAGCTCCTCAATCAGTTTGTCCAATCAATTTGACTTCCGAAGAACTTCACGCTCGAGCGGCCAAGGAAATCAGAATGGAAAATGTGCCACAGGACCTTGGCCACTTTTATTGTGACTCATTGTGACTCAAGCGTAGTCGTGTACTAGCATAAGAATTTCTATTATGCTAAAATCCAGTAAAATTCTGTCTTGTGCAGTCGAGTAGGTCGAACACCAGAATCGCACAATTTCCCTTTTTTTTTATATGCCTACTGTTTCTCAGCAATTTTGATTTTTAGGAAACGTATGATTAGGAAATAAATAACATGTATGATTAGAAAATAAATAAAATATTAATAAAACAATTAGAAATTGTATATCCAAATGCAGCCACCTTTGACGTTCCGAAACGCATTTCTTTAACTAGAAGGAAATATTATATCTGAAACTGTTATCATTATAAGAAATAAACAAGCCTTTTTAATTTCGCATTTTTATTTAAAATTCAATTCCGTTTTTTATCCACCATCTTCCAAACAGTCACGTGATAGGTTCGTTGAATGGGACACAGCGGATCTCCTGACATTCGCAACGAAATGAAACAGCAGATTTGCGGTGTTTGCTGCGGAGATCGTATTGCGCAATCCTTAAAAATAGCTTCTTCCAACTGTAAGGTTATTCGTTTTTTTTAGATATGTTATACTTTAAAAATTCTTACAGTTATTTCCAAAAATGATCACACTAGATGTTAACAAGCCTTTTTGAGATGACTGAAAAAAATGCGGACTGCACAATGCTGAGCAATTTTGTCGAATTTCGTCGCTGCGTACTTGCAATATGTCCAGAAATCCTCTTACACCACGCGAATTCACCTAACCCTTTTCGCCATTCCATATCAAGTTTTGCTGTATCTCATGTTTGAATCACGATTTCTCTTCCACCTTTTAAGGAGCGAAGGAAACGCATGCAAATGCAGTTTCGCGAACTTTGGAGTATAAACTAAACGAGGCATTGGTATGCAACCCTCGCGGAAGATCTGGTAAGCCCCCAAAAGGTTCACTGGAAGAATTAGAAGAACTTTTATTAACAGTTGCATTTTCTAATCGTAGTTATATTACGAACTCTATGACCTCAGAAAGTAATATCAAAAGGAATTTTGAATTTTGGTTCCTTGGTGAAAAACCGGGTCGAATGCTGAACGATTACACAGAAAAAACTCAACAGAATAGTGACTGAGAATATTTTCGTTTAAGCAAATCTATTTTACATAACATAACATAACAGTTTCACGCAAGATTTCTAAAAGCTTCGAATAATTATATCCCTTGTCTGGCATGGTCATACCAGTCTGACAGCTGACTATAACACGTGAGAAAAGTATGTTGCAAAGTAAGCCGTGAAAAAGAATAAAAAGTTTATTCGCCAGTATACAGAGTTAGAGTACACATGTGGTCGGTCAATCACCTTTTCATCGCACTTATTGCGGGTAAATAAAACAAAACAAAAAAGTTCTCAATAACACTCCAAAAAAAAATTACCCAAATTTTTCTACTGACTAATTTTGTCCTTTCTAATAAAAGCGCTTCCTGGACTGTTGTTGCTGATTTTGATAGATCATGACTCCAAACACTACACACGCAAATACACCCAATACGCCTACCAACATGAGCAAGAACAGTTTTATTCCACCCAAGGAAGAAGGTTTAGGATCTTCCACGTGATCTAAAATGACACCAGATAAGCATCGTAACATCTCGGAAATTAAATTGTTTTACCTCTTGGTGGTTCAAATAATGCAGCGGAAGGTTCGATATTTGATCGATCTTCTACAGGATCATCCGGTGAGGTCAAATCATACATTTTTATGGCGACTACGTCGTGGTTGTCACTTAAGTCCCCTGTTGTGGCTGATAAGCCAAAATAATATCCGGTTGGCAGTTTTACCCCGTTCACAGTAAAACACGGTTTCCAACCAGCTTTACCTTCCGCATCCATAGACACTGCATGAAAACAGCCATCAATACATTACTACCTGAACTAAATCACAAAACGTGCTAAAATCTAAATTTCACATCAATGTGATGTTGCCTTTTCAAATAAAACATACTTAATTTAAATTGAAATTAATTTCTCAACTCCAGAAAAAAATACTTTATTTACGTAAACTTAAAATTATTTTAAATTATGAATAGACTTCTCATAACTTGCTCTTTTATTGCAAGTAACTTCAGAAAATAAGTTTAAGGATGTTTAGTTATCCCTAAATTACCTGACAAAGTGTCGCGTTCGTATCGAATGGCGACGTAGGTGTCGTGTTCAACATTTCTGATCTTTCCTTCACAACCTGCGATTTGAGTATGTGTTCCGTCTCTGTCGTGATCATAATGCAATGTTCCATTGTTAACCATAGCTGAGATGTAGGGATGCGCATGCTGTAAATAAAACGGATAAACAATAAATATTACAACTATTCGTAAATGAATAACAAAGAAAAGTGTAACTTCTAGAAGGCGTACAATATATACACAAAAGACGTAAAAAATTCCATACATTATGGGGTCCATTGTGATTGCTGTAGGTATCAAGGATGATGGCTAAGCCATGGAAGAAATCTTTGGAGCCAAAAACAGGTCCAGGCTGCATTCTTTCTTTGGCGTACCAAATCACCATTCCATCCCCGAATAAATCCTTGCCTTTTCCAGTAACTTTAAATTGGACTTGAAGTTCCCAGTTTTTTGCTCGGCATGGCTACAAAATTCATATATGAAAGAATAACCAAAAGAGTTTCCTTTATGTCAGTTCTCGAACGTACCACGGTGTTCCAAATAGCACCATGCTTGCTCTGCAGGTCAGGAGTTAAACGTACATAGTTGCTAGTCACCATAGTACTTCCATAAAAATCCCAAAAAGGCATCGTAACACCAGAACCTGGAAATCGAGAAAACATTAGAACTGGGTTTAATATTATGCGAGGTGATGTTTACCTTGGTAGGGCTTAACTAAGGAATGTTCTCGTTTCAGGTAATCTTTTGTGTTCCACTCGGTGAAACACGGCACGGACATTAACAATAGGCATAATATTGTTTTACACACTGACTCCAAATCCATTTTTCGAGAAATTCAAAATTTTTCCCTTAATAATAAACCGCTTTTTGTACCGGCGTTTGTTGTGAGACTGACGACACGTCGTTACTGCTCTTCGGACAGGACACCAATCAGAGCCAAGTATGATGTCAGGGCTACCTAAATTGTAATCCCCGAACGGTTTTGGATGAATGTGTTTCCTTCTATAGCACCCCATAGATGGGTGTTCGTAAAGCCTGACTTCAAGATAAAATAATTGCCATAAATTTCATGATAGAAACGGAAATTCTTGTGTTGAGTTTCACAGATCCTTTGACTTGTCGAACTTTTGTATCCCAATACCATTGCTTGCGATAGCTTTCTTAAAGGATTTAAAAAGCGCGCTTCTGGTTTGTATCGACTATTGTAGATCCATACAACACTGTCGATAGTTAAGAAAAAAGGGGGCGTTTGTTTAATTTTCTCGCGCTATGTTTAGATAATTGTCAGAAATATTGAGAATGTGCGCGAAGATGAAAGTAAAACAGCTGAAAAAAATTTCTCTTATTTTAGTAGCACTTCTAGTCGTCTACTGGTCCCTTAAACCACACCAATTGAACGCAAGTTTTAATACACAAATAAAACTCGCGAAACCGCACGATGTATGGGAATTCGTTTCCGATCTGAACAATGCGAAGATATTAAATCCCGCAATGTGGGTGTACGAAATATTTTTTTATCGTAGTTAATTAAAATTTTCTTCTCTTATTTTAGATACGATTTCGAAATTCTGGACGAAAAGGGGAATTTCAAACATTGGGAATATAGTGCCATTCTTTATGAAACGATGCAACATTTGCCGTTAATAACTAACGCGAACTATGCCCACTTTATTGTCAAGCCTGACGTGGAAGGATACCGAATAATTGCTACTTATAACACTTGTTTCTTTCGCTACTTTTGCCGTAAGTTTTACATCAATATCAGTCAAATTGTTTCGAATATTCTCGAATCTGCGACACGAAAATGTTACTACTGAATTGTTATTATATGCAAATTACAATTGTGTTCCCTTCTTTAGTGAAAACCGCTACTGTGATGAGCTTCACTGCCTATAAAGATTCAACAAGTTTTACAGAGGAAATTACCTACGAATGTCCAAATGCGTTGAAAAGCTTTTGCGCTTGGGAGCTGAAAGATCAGCGCCAGAAATGGATGGAGAATCTCCGAAATAATTTTGTGCAATAATATTGACTACTGAGAAGTTCCTATCGTTGGCTTTCCTATGGTGCCTTAATCTCTTTTTACTTTTAAATCTCAGCTGTTAACAATTTTTATCGCCCTTTACACGCCAATTAAATAAACAAAGTAAATCCATGTGAAGTCTCGAGTTAATAATGAGTTTTGTGAGAATAATTAAATTAAAAAAGCCCGAAAGTCGCACCTATATCTATCCCGAAGGTAGAATTTTGAATCCCGTGGCACCGAGTGGACTGCAATTCGCCCTTCACTGACTCAATAGAACCATTCGTCGTTCGTTGCTCGCTATTGGAAGCGCGCCCTTTAAACCAACCCCCCGGGGTGTGGCATCAACAAGTTGTCCAGGGTTGTTTGCGTTTCGATGGCATAGTTTTTTTCGTGTTGGGGGAAACCTTTCTACATTTCGGAGCATTTATTCTGTGTTCAAAAATGACGGGGTGGCGTTTAGTGTCCGAAAAAGACAAATATGGTGTTGGTAAATACATTTTACTATCATAAGCCTCAATTACTTTGTTCGTAGAAGTTCTTAGCGTGGGGTCTCTTTCGTGGATACACCTTCTGATAAATCCTCTTGCGCTCATAAACTATTACCTCGATGTACTTGATGATTGATCTTAATATGTTTTATAGTCATACAGAATTTCCAGAATCACAACGGACCCCATTCGTTGAAGCTAAACGTAGGAGATTCGGTTCAAAACATTTGCGAAGTTGAGCAGTGGTATTTTGGGTGCAGCATCCGTAATAAAGGCATGCGAGGAATTTACCCGAAATCTTATATTTACATCCAAGAAGCCTATCTGGATAAAACTGGGTAAACTGGTAGAATGATTCAAGTTCATTAATGGAATTCTTTAATGGAATATGTATTCTGTATTTTTTTCTTTTAGCGCTGGCGAATTGATAGTCCCTTCCCAACCAACGATTGTCCAGGAAATTAATTCCGTGTTACGAGAATGGGGTCAAATCTGGAAACGTCTTTACGTTGTAAAGAAAAGATAACGCTGCAGCCTTTCTTCAGAAATTTAATCACGCGTTTTTTTTCCTCTATCCTAGTCACGGACTTCTTTGTCCGACCGGACACTATGGCACAAAATTCGCAATATGATGAACGAGTTATTACGTTGTCGAAACAACATCCTCTCAGGGACGTTAACCGTGGATGAACTTAAAGATCTCAAGCAAATAGTGACTTCCCGGATAGACTTGGGCAATCAGTAAATAAGAGCTTCCTCTCTCCATAAAAAATAAGAACTATAAAACGTTGATAAAAGAGTAAAAATGGATAGGCAAACCAGAATTACTGGAAGGAAAAAGAAAAATGCACTATCAAGAAAGTATTGAAAAAAATGAGTCAAATACTGTCAGGAAGTTGATAGAATTTAAACCATTATCGAATTGAAGTTCGAACGCATGCAGTCAAACTACATTGTAGGATACTGAAGATTTTTACCTCTTTGCAGTTTGTTGGGTTTGGATCTACTCGTACGCGACGAGCATGGTAATTTACTTAGCGCGGATGTAACTTCCACAATTCAACTATACCGCCAGCACGAAATCGCCACTAAATCCATTAAAAGTTCAGCAGTAAGTGTACAATTTACCTATTTTCTGTAATAAAATGAGGTAACGTTTTATTTTCCCTTTCAGCAAAACCATATTGAAAGCAAATACGTTAAAAGCGTTGTGTGGCATGCTCATATGTTATACCTGTGTGTCCGAAATTTTGTGTGCCGCTTGACTGAGGACGCAGAACTATTAATGTGCCTTTATGATGCCAAAGAAGGGAAACCCATAACAGAAAGCTATGTCGTTCGATGGAGTCGTTCGGGATTAACACAAGACTTGGATCAAATGGGCAATCTAAGAGTATTATACACGGTAAATTTTTTAAAAAATCTTTACGACTCATATGATGAATGTTACAGCAAAATTAAAACAAGATAATTTAAAATAAAATGTACAAATGGTCTTTCTTGAATATCAGCATAGTTCAGAGTCGAGCTTATTGCCAGTAGCTTTTCATAAAATTAGTTTAAAGAAATTGAATACCGAAAAATAGATCAAGTAATTTTACAGTGATTAATGTTCAGTAATTTATACAGGCTCGATAATCTCTTAATCTTTTGTTATGACAAAGGATCTGGGGAATAAGGATTTGGAGCGCGAAAGCTTGTACGTTGTGTGTTATGTGGTTCGTGTTGGTTCAATGGACGGACGGGATGCGGTTGACATTAAACGTGGCTCCAGTACACCCCAGAAAAAAGTTGCGGCTGAATATAGCATCCGGCGCCCGTTTGGGGTGGCGGCCATGGATATCAGCAGCTTTGTGAGCGGGAAACTGGATACGGATGAAGATAAACAACATTTCGTGCCATTTTTACAGTATGTTTTCCTTTTCAAGTTTGTCCACTAGCCCATTTGACTATTGATTTCGATTATTTCCTTTGGGGTTATTTTTGGCTCTCGGATTAGAGGATTTTATTTTCTTGAACTGTCGCTTTCTGAAAGTACTGTAATAAAAAAATATATGTACTTCCAGATGTGGAGATCGCGAGTCTCTGGAGACAACTTTGAAACGCATTCTCAGTGCACGAGAATTTGGACAACGAGAGCACAAAGGCCAAGGGTTATGGTGTTCTTTGAAAGTTTTGCATGGTGACATGAAGCAGGTAAAGAATGAAAATAATTCGGGAGTTCTTTGTATTATTACTTTATTTTAATTATACAAAAATATTTCACAGGTTTCGGACGAGCATCCTGCATTGGTAGTAGGAAATGTCGCTATTGGGCGGAAAATGGGTTTTCCCGAAGTGATTTTGCCGGGAGATGTCCGCAACGATTTGTACGTGACATTAGCCAGTGGGGAATTAACGCGAGGATCAAAATCTTCGGAAAAGAACATTGAAGTGACGGTCAAAGTCTGCAATAGCAGTGGGGAAGCTATTCCGGTTGGTTTACTAAATTATTTTTAGTAGACAAAGTAGTCATTATTCTAAAGTGATGTAAATTTTAGGGCGTGATTTATGTCGGAGGTGGTATTGGAGCCCAAAACGAATACCGGTCTGTTGTCTATTACCACGAAGACAAGCCCAAATGGTGTGAAACGCTGAAAGTTGCGATTCCTATCGAGGAATTCTACCAAAGTCATTTGCGGTTTACGTTCCGTCATAGGCAAGTTAAACACGTATAATCGTACTTTTCTTTAAGTTCAGTAATGCTCTAACTATGAATAATTCAGTCACGATAGTTGAACCAATAGTGTATGTCCAAAAGAACGGATACAATGCATTATATTATCCTTTTATTTCTTTAGTTGATCGCAAATTTATTTATAAATTCTTGTATGATTAGTACTTTGTCACTATTTTCATTAATGTGTCTTTATTTTGCATTTCTTTTGATTAAAAAATGTCATAGTGCAAATTTTAATGGATTTTTTTTATCAGGTCATCGAATGACGTGAAAGACCGGAACGAAAAGATATTTGCGATGTCATTTGTGAAGTTGGTGCAAGATAATGGGACAACTTTAAAAGACGTGCAACACGAGCTGCTCGTGTATAAAGTCGATAATCGTAAATGGGATGAAACTGACAAATCGTACTTGGCGTTACCTGCAACGCGCTCTGAGTGGCAGGATTTGAACGAAAAGGTTAAACGGACCGTCGCGGGATTAACCATGAGCAATAAGGAATCGTTGGCCATTGCGACGTGCATCTGCTCTACCAAATTGACGCAAAACGGTAATCTTTTGTCGTTTTCGTACTTCTTTTTTTGGTGGGAGTAACTAACTTGAGATTTCCTTTCCTAGTGGACTTGCTAAACTTGCTACAATATTGGAGTTCCGAAGATTTGCAGACGAGCTTGCTCGCTTTGATGAAAGTGGATGGTGAAGAAGTGGTGAAATTCTTACAGGACGTCTTGGATGCTTTATTCAGTATTTTGATGAAAAACCCAGAGTCTAATGTCTACGACGGGCTTGTGTTTGAATGTCTGGTAAGTGTGGGAAGGTCTTTAGTGTTCAAATAGTGGTTTGTTGGAAATATTTTTTTATTCAGAAATTGTTTTAGGTTTTTATCATTGGCTTGGTGTGTGATCACAAATACGAGCACTTTAAACCCGTTTTGGAACTCTACATCCAAGATAACTTCAGTGCAACTTTAGCTTACAAGTATGAAACCTTTCTTTCGGATTTATTCGGATGTATATAGTTTCTTTTACTTGCAACTTTAATTCAATGGACAAAGCAAGATCGTAGTCCTATTGCGTTCTTGTATTATTCATTTAATGTAATTCCCTTAACTCTGTACATTTCATTTTGTTCTTGTTGCATTGATTTTGTATGTACGTTTTGTACATGTATTAATCGTATTGTATTCTCGCATTTTATGATTGCAGTAAGCTACTGGTGGTTTTGAAAAATTATGTCGATCAAGCGACGTTAAATGAAGGTTCGGATTTGCTGCTCAAAGCTATGAAATCGTTGCAGTATTTATTCAAATTCATTGTCCGTTCACGCCAACTCTTTTCAGCGTAAGTAACAAATGATTATTAAAAACAGTATATTCTTAAAAATTAATTTTCGGTGCCAAAATATTATAGATTGTACGAGGGCAAACAACAGGAGGAGTTTGAACAGTGTCTGGAAGATTTCTTGTACAGTTTAGCTGCTTTGATGACTCATACAACGGACACCACACTTTTAGTCCAAGGCGCCTGTCTTCGCTTTTTACCTTCCACGGTACCTGACATCCTGCAAGTCTTTGATGCTACACGACTTAGGTAACATTCATTTTTTCATTTTTTATTATATTTTCTTTAACTTTGAGCTAACGCAGAGTCATAAAGAATGCTTTTGAGCTTCACCCTCTCAGTTCTCGTTAGACTTTGGTTTGGAAACTTCAATAAGAATTGTATAGAAACGGAAATAATTTATTTCCTTTCGTCTACTTTCTCTATTTAGTCGAATTTTGGTCCAAATATTAAACAACTTATCCCCGGGACGTTTAACGAAGCAAAAAATGATGACGATCGACGATATCATCCATAGCGATTTATTCAAATTGCCTCAATGCCGTGCAGTATTGCTACCTGTCATTTGCTACAAAGTCAAAGAGCTTTTAAGCGGCAAAGAAGAAGTAAATCTCGTCGTTTTCTCTCTTTTTTTTACTTTTTGAGTTTTTGTTCTTCGCATATGAGTATTCGTAGTATCATAGTTCAAAAATCCATCTTGTAACATTCTGGTATGTGGCTTATAGAAGTTCGTGCATGTGTCTTTTCATTATATTGTTAACAATGTAGTTTAATGGTGGATGGTGGTCGGTGTCTTTCAAGATTTGTTTCTTTTGGGCTTTTAGTTCTTGTTTTATTTGTAGCATGGATTTTGTGGTTTTTCTAGTTTACTGTGGAATTGCGTCACCAGAAAAAATCCAACGCCAAAGCGGCCAAACTCTTGGGTTCTCATCAACCTCGCATTGTCAGTCATACAACGCGTAGGGATGAGGTGAAATGGGCTCTCTTACTTTCTCCTCATTTTTGTGTTTTCAAAATTTTTAACGCTTTCGAGTATTGAATTGTGCATGGGATAATTGCTGAAATATTCGCCAGAACACTGTTAATTTGTATTCCCCGTTTTTTCTCATTTTTCTCTTCTACGCGTAGACGGAATTATGTATCAAGATTCTGAGCGATACTATGGAAGTCTTGTTCCACAAAGACATTGGCCCTACCCATAAAGATATTACCGAAGTCATGATGATTATCCTCCGGACTGTTATTCAGAGCGTCATTTCTATGGATCGCGAAGACAATTTAGTGGTAAGCTCAGTAAATAATTATACCCAGAGCTGCAACTCGCTCTTTTTTTTTGCGAGCGCGCTCGCGCTCTTTACTGATTTTTGTGAGCGCGCTCACTCTTTCGCTCAAATTAAAAAAAAAGGAGCGCGCTTGCGATCTTTCAATAGTGCCGTCTAGTGAGTGGAAGCGCAAACTTTATTTTTTTTAGATATTGTTTTGTAAAAATACTTCAGGTTCACGTAATATACTTGATCAGGTTAAATGCTTCTTGTTTGATTTTCATAGTTTCAATTTTTGGAAATGTTAATTATAAATCATAATGTCTGTGAAAAACGCATGTTATGATTTTTTGTTACATGTTTTAGATGTTCGCTACTAGATGGCGCTGCTGTACGAGCGCACGCGCTTAGTGCTTTTTGAGCGCACTCGCGCTCCCAAAAAATTGAAAAAGAGGGCGCTCGCACATTCGCTCGTGACATTGCGAGCGCGCTCTTTTTTGAGCGCGCTCGTTGCAGCTCTGATTATACCTTAACCATTATGTGGAATACATAAACCAACACGTGGAATAAACGACTGCTTCGTAATCTGATTACTTCGTCAAACCCATAGGAAACCTTTTCCATTAAACCGAAACTGTTTCTTTTAAACATTCATTTTTTTATGCTAATTTACGGAAGTAACTGTACATAGGTGGAGTTGTCATAGTAGCATGGTAATAATAAATTATTTTTTTCTTCTTCCAGGGGCAATTAGTCGCTGTCATGATTTCGGTTTTCCGGCAGATGAGCTCAAAACATTACAAAGAGTACTTGGCGAGTTTTAGCACCAAATCAGATTTATTGGATTTCTTGATGGAAATCTTGCTCGTGTTTAAAGATTTGGTCTCGCGACAAGTGTACCCTAGCGATTGGGCAGATATGGTTTTACTTGAAAACAGGTGAGTTTTCCTCATTTGTAATTGGTAATTGACGATTTGGCTATCTTTCGGAAGTAATATTCTTATCCATTACGATATTTGATAATTCGTGAAGCGATCCCTTCCTATGCGCTTGTGGTAATGAATGATAAAGCACGCTAAACGAAATGAGAATTTGTAAGAGAACGAAATAAGAATTTATACCTTTATTTTCTAGAGGATGTTTCGTGAAAGAGGTTTTACAAGTACTGGAGTGATGATGTATGATTTTTCTAGTGTGATGTTGAAAGCGTTGCGATACTTTTCGCACGTTATCCGAGACTCGTTTTCCAACCCTTTTGAGCACCAAGTTTGGAATAACTTCTTCCATTGCGCGATTGCATTCCTGACCCAGCCTCCACTCCAGTTGGAACAGTTTTCCCAAGCGAAGCGAAGAAAGGTTATTTCCAAGTACAAAGACATGCGACGTGAAATGGGGTTTGAGATTCGTAGCATGTGGTTTAATTTAGGTAAGAGAAGAATGAGTTATGCACGAAAGAAAACACACGAAAGTTAACTAGCTACTTTGGAAAAGTAGCTAGTTAACTTTTTAGAAAACTTTTTTCTTTTTCTGTTCTTTTTTTTCTTTTTTAAGAAACGTTTATATTTTTGGTTTGTCATTCCAGGTCAACATAAGATTTCGTTTGTACCCGCAATGGTGGGACCGTTTTTGGAAATGACGCTCATTCCCGAAGCGGAACTTCGCAAAGCTACCATTCCAATGTTTTTTGATATGATGCAGTGTGAATTCTACGCGCCCAAGGCTAATTGCGAAAGTTACAGCGATGGCAAACGCAATTCCTCCATTATTAAAGGAAATTTTGTCGAAGTAAGAATTTAAAAAATATTAATTATTAAAACTTTTGAGTTTCTTGACATTGTTGTTTCAAGGTCGAAAATACGATGATTGTCCAACTGGATGCTTTAGTTGAAGGAGGAAGGGGCGATGAGCATTATAAAGATTTATTTCATGCCATTTTGACCGAACTGTGTGAAAATCATTCCACTTTGCGCGACCAGGTAATTCTTTTTTATTCTTTCTATTATATTATTCTTTCTGTTTTTACAATGAACGTATTTTATTGACAGGGATTGAAATTCGTGCGTACGGTAACTCGCCTTATGGAACGGTTATTGGAATACCGTTCGATCAGTACAGATGAAAATCGGGAAAACCGTATGGGCTGTACAGTAAATTTATTGGTAAGGGCTATTACGGTGTTAAAACTTCGATTTAACCATCTTTTGATGCGTTTATGGGACGTTCTAGGATTTCTATAGCGAAATCGGACGACAGGAAATGTACATTCGATACTTGAACAAGTTGTGCGATTTACATCTCGAGTGCGATAACTACACAGAAGCGGCCTTTACTTTGCAATTACACACCAAACTTCTACAATGGTCCGATGCCTCTTTGTCGCCATTACTTCGTACTTCCAAGTACAGCCATTGCCAAACCCATCGGCAATTGAAACAAGCCTTGTACATAGATTCCATTGTCTATTTCGACAAGGGCAAAGTAAAAACCAACAACCTAAGCTAAGATAGTTGCGCCTAAAATAACGCACGCTTTTAGATGTGGGAATGTGCGCTGACTTTGTGTAAAGAACTAGCTCAGCAATACGAAGAAGAAACGTTCGATTACGTCCGATTAAGTGCATTACTTATCCTAATGGCCGGTTTGTACGACAATATCATGAAACAAATGCGACCTGAACCCGAATATTTTCGGGTGGCTTTCTATGGCCGTGGATTTCCCGCTTTTCTGCAGAATAAGGTTTTATCCTCTTTTCATTAAATCTACCATCGATGAATGTTTATGCTTTCACGTGTTATTTGTACTCGCGTGTTTGCATTTCTTAGTTTTTAGTATTTGCTTCGTCGTGTGCATAAGTTGTAACTTTCTTGCTTCGGAATTCCCTTTTGTTACCTTTTTCATTTTTTAGACGTGGTTTTGCACTGAGTTTAATTGATTCTCAGTATTTTTTTAATTAATTATTCTTTTTACAGGTTTATGTTTTTCGCGGCAAGGAATATGAGTTTCTTAGCGATTTTAGTAACCGGATGTTGATGCAGTTTCCCAATGCAGAGATTATGAAAGAATTAACAGCACCTGATAAAGAAATCATGGATTCGCCACATCAGTGTAATTTACATTTTCTGTTGTTAGCATTTAGCAGTAACAAACGCTTTATATTTGTGCACCTTTTAATTGTCTTGTTTTTAGATTTGCAAATCAATAAAGTCGATCCCGTTATGGAATGTTGGGACAAGTTTGTGGGGAAAGTGGTCAGCGAACAAATTTTGCGTTTCTATCGCGTGAATCAAGTAAGTAGTGCATTAGTTTGGACTGGTCTGATCCAGTTTGGAGCCTTGAGCTGGTTTGACACTGTTTTTTACGTATAGGTGCAGAAGTTTTCATATTCGCGACCGTTCCATCGAGGACCGCGTGATTCGGACAACGAGTTCTCGACCTTGTGCTTGGAGCGGACGATTTTGGAAACGTCGTATCCGTTACCGGGCATTCTGCGCTGGTTTCCTGTCACCAAAGTAGAAGTTTTCGAACTGTGTCCCATCAAAACCGCCATTGAGAACATGGAAGCTGCCAATCAGAGTTTGCGAGATCTAATCCTGGCTCACGAATCTGACCCTAATTTGCAATTGTCGCCGTTGTCGATGAAATTGAACGGAATAGTGGACGCTGCTGTCAATGGTGGCATTTCGAAATACGAAAAGGTGAACAATCTTTAATTCTTTTCATATTCCTACCCGTAAACAAATAAGTCTATTCCATTAAGTTTTACTTTTAACATTTCTTTCACAATCATTTTGTACTTGTCTTTGTCCTCTTCCCCAGGCCTTTTTCACAGAAAAGTACTTGACGCAAAACCCCGATAACTCGCATTTGGTGAAGCGCTTACAAGAATTGTTTGCACTGCAAGTTCCATTGCTAGAAGCCGGATTGAAACTGCATCGTTTGCGCTGTTCTGACGCCATACTACCGTTGCATTCGCGTATCGAAGAGTGCTTCCAGCGTATGCGAGAACATATTCAGGAAAAACACGGCACATTGGTACGTAATGCTAACGTCCCTTCGTCTTCCTTTCTTTACGGGTTCTTAATTTTTTTCTCGCTTTTTCTCGCAGAATGACGATCCTGTGTTGGAGCGACAAATGGCTGCCATTCGTCAGAACCAATCCTCGAAAGCTGTACAGGCGGTATCGGAGAATCGTTTGTCAACGAGCAGCAATCCGGGAGAGTAAGTTGTGGAAAGGTTTTAGCGGTACCGTTGCATTCTTCGCTAATTTTATCTCGATATAGTACAACCAGTAGTAAAATCAGTAATACTACTACAGTGGATACCGGTTATAACGAAAACGGTTAAGACGAAATATCTTTTATAACGAAATAACATGTCGGTCCCGACAACATCCTATCTCTTATACGTACGTTTTCCTTCGGTTATAACGAAACAAAATATCGGTTATAACGAAAAGAGCTTCGGTCTTCGAAGATCAACAAAGCAACTTTTTTCTGATTGAAAGTATCGGGTTACACTCTCCGTATATAAAAAAAATAACAACTCGGCCTAAACTCCGCTCTACCTCTTGCCAACTCTTACCCTTTGACCAAGGGTGCCCCACTAAGGCGTACAGCCAATGGAAATGCTTGTAGAGGGTTAGCTGAGCCCCTACCTTATACAGTATTCAAGTTTTTGTCTTCCTTGCCCCATCAGTATTAAGTTCTCTTTCTTACCGGTGCAACGGCGGAAAAGTCAGAGCGGAGAAGAAGCGCAGAAAGAAGCTTGACGACATAGAAGAATATGCCAATAACATTGTAATAAAAAGAACAGTAAAAAAATCCAGATTTTTTAAAAAAGAAATCAATCATCAATCAATCAATCGTTTTATAAAAATGTATTGTTAAATGTTAATATTAATGAACGGAAATCCAAACTTTATTATTTATAGCGGAATAGACTGCCAGTGTATCGGCGTAGACTTGAATACTGTCTAGGTTATTGCGACTTTAAGGGGGGTTTTTTTTGCATGCTTCGGTTATAACGAAAAAAATTATCGGTCCCTTCGATTTCGTTATAACCGGTTTCCACTGTAATTACTACTGTTAGAAATTGTTCTTCCATACTCTTGTACATTCGTTTCTCTACTTTGGAACATTCTATGTTTTTCTTGCATGTCGGGCTATGGTTATTCCCAAATGTTGTTTTCTGTTTAGTTGGAATGTCGTAGTGTCTTCTGATTGCATGCCTAACACGCCCATCCCAACCTCCATCTCTAATTCTCGACCACCTACGTTCACGGGATTGGGTATCTCCCTGGCGGGCTTATCCCAAAGCTTGGTCAATTTGAGCTCGGGTTCCAGGTGAAAAGAGGCAAACTATTTGCAAAAAAGGGGCTTTTCTGCGCAACCAAAAGCTAACTTTTCAATGTGCTCATGTTGATTTGCTTCTGCCAATCACTTCAGTTTATTTGACACTGAATCTTTGCTTGTTTTGAAAGAGAAAGAGGTAGCTTTTTATGAAGGTCGTATTTATTAATCATTTCTCGTTGGTATCATCAGATTTTCGCAACATTTCACGTCACCCCAGCCCACGCCTACCCGGAGTAGCCACGCCCCCGTTTTCCCTACTTCGCCGGCCAAAAGCGCACCGATGCGCCAGTCGTCAGGCTCGTCGTTGTTTACGCGCCACGCCCCTTCTTATAATTCTTTGACTGGCTCCAGTGCCTCGCTCATAACGCCCAAGAAAAACAAGAAACGCTCCGGAAGCTTGGCCGTTACTTCCACAACCACGCCCCTCTCACCTTCACCCAATAGCAACGTGCTTAAGTCCAGGAAAGACGACTTGCGTCGTATGAGTATGAGCGCCACGAGAAGCAACACAGTTTCCGGTTTGTCGCTATCCTTGGGCAACGGGAGCACGATCAACATGGAGGATGCTGCCAAAGATATCAATGAGGCCGTTTCGCCGGTCATTGAACTCAGCCAACAGGTATAGAACCGTTTAATATTGAAGTTTCGATGCCTTTAACTCATTTTTCTTCTAGTTAACGGCGAAAAGACCTTTGAGGATGGATGCTATACGAGACCGCCGGTCCCTGACATTGCCACGCCCACCCAGTGCGTATTCTGATGCATCATTGGGAGGAGGCACTTCGACCCCGTCACGAAGCACAGAATCATTAAGTAAACATGGAAAATTATTATTATTGTTATTATTATTATTATTCATTTTTAATTACTAGCGTGAGCATCTGCTCTTCGCTGGTATTTTTTATTGGTAAGCTTAATCAATTATGATTGTTATTAGTCAAGTTACTGTTTTGCATTCATTATTGGGTGTAAGATAAAAATAATTAAAAAGTATTTAAAATGTTGGAGTTTTAAATTGGCATGAATGTACTTTAGTGAATGCTTTAGTAATCATTGCGATATAAGTTATATTAGTTTTAAACGACAGCGCAAGTTTGTTTTTCGGGTATGAATATTGAATTGCTTTTCCATGACGGGAAAGAAAAGCATGTTTAAACCAAAGATTAATTTTGCTTTCAGTTTCTCAAACGTCGTCGGTGGACGATGTTCCACCTCCTTTACCAGCTAAGCAAAGCATGGTGGACTATTGCAACTTGAATGATAACACGCGAGTTAGCGACAGTCCTCTTCTCCCTGCCAAACGCGTAATGCAAACTGCCGCGTCCTCGCCCACGTTTTCTTCTTCGTCTTCGATTTCCTTACGTTTGCCAGGATCTTCAGTAACCGTAAGTTTGCCCGTCTTTTCATCTCATTATTCATTAGGTAATTTCACTTGATCAATAATATAACTAGTTTTGAAACTATTATAATACAGTAAAAGGTATTCATATTTGGTACGTTGAATAAAAATATGCTCCTTTGTAGCAATTGTGAAGAAAGCTTTACATACTATCATATAGTATCTGGGACTTTTTTGCATGGTGTCTTTTATGTATTTATTAATTATATATATATATTTTTTTCAGTCCCCGATCTCTGGAGTGGATATAGTGCTAGAAGGTATTGAAGATGACGGGCCTCCGCCTCCTCCTCCACCCAAGAAGCCCGTATTGCGTCCTCCGGCCAAATTACCACCCTAAAGTGTTGGCCACGCCCCTCCCCGCGACATGTTGTGCCAGCAATGGACGTGTCAAAAAAGTTAGTTTTAGGAACTCTAGTCTTCGCTTCCCCATACCTGCCTTTTTCAAGGTGGACAAATTTGTATTGAAATCATGTGGACCATTTTAGCCTCGCTTGTAGCTTTTTATTATCTTAGTTTTGTAGTCAACGTGCCAAAAGTTTTAATTGTGTCATTCGTATCGTTTTTTGCTTACAACGGGGAGCATTATTAACAGCGAGATGTGAGGAAAGGGAACAGGCAGGAAATCAACGTCATATTTGGCAAAGTGGAGGTATTTTTTCACATAAGGACAGAGTGCTTTACGTTTTTTCAAGCAATATGTGCCTTTTGTTATGAGAGTTACTAAAACTTTGTCTACTCTCATGGATCTTATAAAGGATATGTAGTTTGCGAAACCAGTAGTTTTGAGTTGATTGCACTTGAATGCCTGGTCAAAATTCCAATACAGTACACACAATATATCTCGACGACGTTTTTTACCAAGCGTTACGTGGTGCTCGGTCGCCAAATCTTGATTAAATAATTTCATACATTAGGCAACATTGCTGATATTTTGCCACGGCGCGACCTCCATCGGGAAACTTTGCAACGAGTTTCAACCACTGAGTTAATCCCGTAGTGTGAACTGGTTATTACCCGGTTTCAGAGAGTTAAGGCTACGGTGCACCTAACTGTGGCATAGCGGTATGACATACTAAATGTTATCAACGATTTCGTCATAACTACTCGCTATTTCCTTGAACAATCTCGACAGTAAAGATTTAGATTGTAACATCTAGTGCATATTGTCGAGATTTTCTTAAACAAGTTCTTAGGAAATTTATAAAAGGGAGTCAAATTTAAACTGTTTTGCAAAAAAGCAATTTCAAATATTCGATCGCAAGGTTCACTAGAGCTATTTGAATGTATTCTTTTAAGAAAGCGGAATTCAGATCCGACATTTAGTTTTGGAGTTGTCGCTTAGGAAATTTCAGGAAACTATTTAGGTGATAAATCCGAAACTAACCGATGGATTTGAATTCTTTGTCGCTTGTAAATTAGATAAACAGTGTCTTAGTGTATCTTCAGGTCGTATAATTAACAAAAAAGCTTAATTAGCGAACAAAAGCTTTTTTTAAAAAAAGTTGGAATTTGATTCGTTTTTACAAATTTACGAAGAACTTTTTAAAGAAAAACTCGATGATGTGCACTAGATATTACGATCTGAAACTTTACTGTCGAGATGTTTTAATGAAATACTGAGTAGTTTTGGCAAAATCGGTGTCGTCGTCGTCTAGTAAAGGATTCCCCTATACCATGCTAAGGTGCACCTTAACCTGCATAAACTTGTCAAGTATTCCAACCTACCAATAATATACTTCTATGTGATCTTAGTACTGATTTTTCTTATTTACTAATTTTTCTAATTTCCTATTTTTTTCAATTTACTAATTTCCTTTTTTTTCTAATTTCCTTTTTTCTAATTTACTGATTTTTCTGATTTAGTATTTTTTCAGTCAGAATGCTAACGAAGTGAATATTCACCCAAGTTTTAAAATGATTGGGGTTATAAAGGTGCAATATACGGTAACTCGAGATCCCAAAGTTACCGAGAAGTAAGTCGCGTATCGTGAGCATGGATGTAACAGAATTATAATATAATAGAAGTTACCTTCTGTCCGCAGAATTGCCCACTGTGTGGCGATTATAAGGTTGCGTGAACGAAAAGCCGAAACCGAAATTTTTGTTATTCTTGTCGATCATAATTTCGTTTTGTTTAATTTGAGAAATGGTCTGATTCTTGTTAACGGCTTTGTCCAAGGGATCATCCGAAGGATTCTCGGCCAAATCCGGGTTAACGCCTCCCTTGTACCATTTGTAGTACACGTACTCGAACGCTAATGTAACACCAGCTAATCCAATACCCACGAAGATGACAATGAAGACCCCACCTTGAACGTAGAACCGAACATGATTATACCTTTCAATGATTTTTTTAGATCGTGAAAAGAAGTACCAATATTTTGGATGCTGATGCCATCAGATTGGTCGGACTGATCTCCGCAATCTTTGCGCTCAGGGTTGCCGGACCACCAGCGTTCTTTCAAAGTTTCTAGTTTCCGCTGATTGAGCAGTTTTAGAATGCTGCAAATTGTAAAAGACAGTTATTAAACAAGGGTTGAGTAGAAAGAGAAAGATTAGTTTACGCGTCATTTAGCTGATCCCGTAATGGAGAACCTTCTTGGACAGCTAGAGCATAAGGTTTGCGTGAAAATTCCTCACCAACCATTTGTAAATCGCAGTTGGTAAGTACTTGGTAGCGTACGTCAGTAGCGTCACCTAGTTTCAGAATTATTTATTTTTATCTTTTTTAGTGTTTTATTAGTAAAATAAAATAAAAGTAAAATAAAAGATAGATAGCAAGCTATACTACCAAGGAAAGCGAAACCTTCACTATCGGAAGGCGATTGTCGAACTCGGTCTAAAGCAGCTTCGAAAGTCGAAGGCAATCCCGCGTCTTGCATGGCTTGCCAAATTTTAGTGTATTTGTCACTAACAGGATAATCCCACACGGCTAATTTGCTACGTTCGATCTCGCTCAGGCTGTCGTTTAAGCTCATGTCTTTCCATATTCTAAGAAAAGCAAGCAAATAATGTACCCAACGGAGTTTTAGATTCAGGCTAGTTACTCGTAAAATTTCTTTTCAATGTAAGCCATTCGCTCAAAATAAGTCATCACTGAGGAGCCGTTCACTGGCGCGTATTGAATTTTGTATTGATTGGCCAAGTCGTCCAGCGAATTAACGGGAGAATCCAAACGTGACACGGTCAAAAAGGCAGCTAAGTTGGCAGTGTACGACGCGATGATAATGAAACCGAACAACCACCAGGTGGCAGCAATTAATCGTCCGGATAGATGTTTAGGAGCTTCTCCGCCTCCCTGAAAGATGAAACGGTTTCAGTTGAGCTTTATTTAAACAGTATAGGAAGGAGCGTCAATTTACATTCAGGATAATCCTCAAAAATTATCCGGATTTTGATGTTGAAAACTATGAATTAAGAGAAGAGTTACCTGAGGGGTTAAGGAAGTCATACAGAACCAAAGGGATTCCTTCAAAGTGAATTCTCGCTTTTCTTCGTCGTCGATGTACTTCTCTTTGTTATTTTGGTAGGAATAGGGGCTCCATCGGTCAAAAATCCACAGGAGAAAACTTTAACAAAGAGAGCTTAGTAGCAACCAAAGATCCAGAGGTAGCGAATTACCTGGTGAAGAAATAGGCCGCTAAAATGCAACCCCAAACGTCGTTTTCGAGCACAGTTAAAAATTTAAATAGCGAAGTTGACACTACAGGCTTCTTCATGAGAATGCTGATGCCAACTAAATCGTAATAAGGCACTGTAAAGTCAATCACACTTTCTCGTTCGGCCATGACGGCTAATGCTCCTAAACCAATGTGCGCATTCTAAAAAATGTAAAGATGTTAAATTATAAAGGGGGCGCTTCGAATGGATGTGATGCAGAATGTATTACTTTGTCGACAAGCTCGCGAACCAGCCCATTCCAATTCATATTTTCGTCCATTTTACCGTAATCACTAACTTCGTAGAGTTCGTAATCAAAGTCAAGGATCTCTTGAATTCCTTTCAGCAAGTCAATACAGTACCCGTAATATTGTACCGACCCGTTGACGACCTTCTTCATCACAAATGGAGCTTGCTATATAGGAAAAAAAATTAGCTTTGTGAGGGGCAGCAAATTAATTACTTAAGGCCACTGTGTACCCTTTTTCTTATTTTATTTATTTTTCTATTTTTCTTATTTTACTGAATGGCAGAAAGGAGAAAATTTCGTTGACGGTTTTTCCAAAACAGGTTACATATTTTTCGATAATTTTTCGAGCAACATTTTAAGATTAATATTACCTAGAACCTAACGTGAAGAAAATCTTGAAAATTCTGAATTTTGGAAAAAGGCAAAAAAAGTCCTTGAACGATTGTAAATTATCTTTGACTTTTTTCGAAGATATCTCTTAGTAAGATTTCTGGAACTATTAACTTAAACTTTACTACCAAGATTATTTCGGGAAACATTGAGTAGTAAATGCAAAATAGTCCACGAAAGCTTTCCATGTAGTCATGAAATGTCAAAAAATATTCGATATTTCGAAAATTCGATAAAGAGTGCGACTTGGCAGCATTGAACTTACAACAACGGTGACCACTTTGTAGACAGTAATGGCCGTCAAAGGTGCCAAACTCTTGCCACCGGCCAGTTCCATTTTCCCACTGGGCAAACCTGCTCTCCAAGTGCCCAACGTTGAAGCAGTCTGAGCTTTCCCACGGACGTCCGTCTGATCCAGTCGCATCTCCATTCTCAAATAACTTTTACCATTGTCTCCCAATTGCATGGGCCAAATCGAAGGCGTCATATTGATTTCGTTAAAGGCTTTGCGTAAATTCAGATTGGTGCGCATAACTGGCTGCAGCTCAGTCGCATTACAACTGACGTAATTCATGTCTGCTGGCCAGGAATTATTGCTTACTAAGTTACTAAGAAATTACTCAAATTAACCATATGTTATAAAGAAACGTTATTAACAGATTACTGAACAGCCATGAGGGAACGGTGAATAAAATCGAAATAGAATGCGAGATCCACTGTTGGCAAATCCTTGAATCCCAACATTCTCCATCGTTCCAATCCAACAGAAGTGTCAATAGTTGGTTTGGGATATATTTCAACAATTGAAGCGTTGTCCGTTTTCAGCTTCAGAGTGGTAATTTCCTCCTAGAATATTTATAATATGGATATAACATTAAGAAGTAATGTAGTCATTATTAAGATTAGGTGAGCAGCCTACTTTGGAAAGCAAGTACCATGCAAATTTCTTTCCAAACATATCCAATCCAGCTGCGACATCTAGAACTGTTTGAAGTTTTCCCGGTTTGGCTAAAATGAAGTAATTGACGATATTCAGATCTTCCAACCGCTTGAGTTGCCTAGCAATCCATTCCGTCGTAATGTCCAGATGCAAGATTAAGTGTCGCGTTGGCATGTTCGACAGCAGTGACTTGTACTTGTACTCCATTACTGCGAAATTATTCAACAAGCAAATAAGAACAACGGACTATCCGCCCTGGCCGGAAGCGAATCGATACAGTCAATACGCTATTGCTCTGTTTCGTATTTTTATTTCCGTTTTTTTTTTACCTTTTCATTTACTCTTGCAACGTAAGTAGTACAATATTTCATTACTTACCGAAGCTTTCGTCGTACAGAATGACGGCGTTCGTCATGTTTTGCGCTGAAGTCAGGTCTGTGACGATCACACTCATTATATCGCCAGGGGGCATGACTTGCACCAAGTATTTCTTCTGTTCTGCTGTCGTGTTCTTCCACGCTCTAGTGCAAATCCACATAATGACTTATAGTTACTCTTAGTATATAGTTACAATATAAAAGTAAAAAAGACGTTAAGTGTACACAGCGCATAAGTAAATACTATGAAACAGAACAATATAGCAAAAAGACTAGAATCGTAGCCAATTAAAGATTCGAAGTATAGCCCATGAAGATTAATAGGTATATATATAATATATAAAACTATATATAATATATAAATAGGTATATAATAAATATATAAAATTTATCGACAGATAGTCCTCACTAAACTTTGTAAGCTATGTCGTTTTATTCTATAACTCGTAAACGATATTCCAGTTGTTATTCACAAATTTTCAATGAAGGCTGCTTTTTTTGTCGGTCTATATATTAATTCTTATCCATTTAAGAGGTCAGTGTATTCCGAAAAATCTTTGAGGTGCCCACGTATGTCGTTTAATTATGCAAATTATCTATTTTTTACAGGAATGATGTTACAATTATTTTTCATACCGATAACGGTCGCGCTTTTTTTCGGTCTATTTATTCATTGTTGCTTCATTTCAGAAGTCAGTGCATTCCGAAAAATCTTTCAGAGGCCCCTGCATGTTGTTGAATCATACAAATTATCTATTCTGTTACAAGAGTGTGTGGAAGATCACGATCGAGTTATTCCGATTTTAATAATAAATTACTCTGAAAGATTAATAATTATTTTGCAGAACGTAATCGTTTTTTCTAAACGAAGCAAGTGAAAATCTCCGGAGAAAATTTGTTTGTGGCTTTTCCTGTAAAACACTGTTTGCGACAACTTGACTAACCTACCGTAAGTCATCCGGTCCTCCGTAAGACGCACTTAACGTCGGTAATCCGAGCACCATGGTCATAGCTTTGGTGACATCAGATGTTAAGCCAGCGAAGGTCATGTCTAAGACGAGATGAGGTGGACTCCCACCTTGTATGGCTTTCTCGTAAACCTCACAAACTAGAGCAAACTTCCCTTAAGCATCATGAGCTGAAAACTTTGCAGAAACTTACACATTTCTGCCGATAGAAACGTTTCTGATGAATTGACCGTCAGACGGTATACTTGCTCAATAGTTATTTCTGATTTCGCTCTTTGTAACGTTACGTTAACGTAATTGAGCGCTTGTTCCACGTCTCGGTTATTGGCCTCATTGACGAGCACTAACGTAAACAGAAATTGCATATAACTCCAGCCAGTACTGCTACATTCTGGTACCGTTTTGCGGTTAGTAAACAATGTAGTACGGTGCAGTGTCTCTTTTTATCTCGTGAATAAACACAAAACAGTGGATTGGTACGTTTTGAAAGAATATTAGGGAAGAAAGTGCGTCAAATTTGGGTTAGGAAAGAAAAAAGGACGAAATCTCGAACGAACTTACGTATTCGTATTGGCACAGCGAGTGAAACATGTATACAAATAGTAAAGATGTAAATTAGCCTGAAGGCTCGACTGAACTCGGTCAGGAACGTTAGGTCTTTCATGGTGGGGATACCAGTTGACACTAAATGGGACACGGGAATCCTCGAGAATTGGTTCTATCGCTGGAATAAAGTGTCCTTAGCGTGTCTCCTGCCACGCCTCTCTTCCACCGGGAGACGGGACGACCTTTTCTTAGATGCTTCCTGAAACTCATGAATACAACAACTTTAATGGAGAGACCGATGGTTTCCTGGGTGATTTTCAGATTCTAGGGCAAGTCGTTGTTCCATTGCTCGAAATAAGATTGAATCAGAAATAATTCCGTGCGGGCGTCTGTTGACTAATTTAAAACCTGCTGGATGTTAGCTGGCTTGACAAAGTCGGCAACAATGAAAGCTGGAGCGTCTTATATTTCTTGCAAGACTTGGGTGGATGTCCGTGTGGTCCTCAAACTGCAGAAATGTTTAATGAACGCAAATACTTTGTCGGTGTATTTAACATTATACAGCGACTATTCTTTGCGGTGTATCGATTGACGAAACAGAGGGGACAAGTTCAGAATAAGAACCTCTCCTTTATTATGCACGAAGAGGGGACGAAATATGACGCAGTAATATTGACCAGAGTACTAGTACTGTCATTGTATTGCATTGTGTCCAAATACACCGTTAGAGGAATATGGGTGACACCCAAAATTTTTAGTGTAATCACAATCTTGCTTCCGAGAAGTGTTTATAACAATGAGGAGGTACAAGCTGAATATAGTGACATAAAGACTAGTTAACGAAAGGACGAATCAATTCCATTTCTTTGCGTTGTTTAAGCGCGTAGCGTCGCCGCTCGCCTACAAAACAAACCGCAGCCAGGATCGTGCCTAAACACACGCATTGTCATTAGCAACTTCAAGATTATAGGCAAACCAAAAAATAAAAAAATAAAAAGGCAAACATGGCAAGACCAACCTATCAACATAACGTAGAAAGAGCCTTGCATGTCCTGGATCGTAATAGCCGAAGTGCCACCACCATCGCCACTGCCAGTAGCGGTTGCCGAACACTTATCCGGCGGCGGCCAGTATTGCGCCTTCCAATGTTCGATCAATCCCCCTCGCAGTAAACTTCGAATCCTATTCAAAACGCAGAGAAAATTACAAACAGTCCCCCAACAAAATATGGGTTCCTTACTCTTTGTTCATTTTACGCAGTAAGGGACTAGCAGGTGGCAGTGCCATCGCGACGCGTTCTGTGAAAAATTCTTCCGTTCCTAAAATTCATTGTTACGTAACAAGTGAGTTAAACTACTGATAGGTTGTAAAAAGCAGGAAATGGATTGATCAATAATAGAACTAGATTCGCACAGAATAGTTTTTTGGGTATTGCTCGAGATAAAGAGAAAAAAAGGTGTTATGAAGATAACTACTGGGTTGAAAAAGTTGGTGAAAACCGCGAGAACGGTGGTACTACCGAGCAGCACCCACGTGTTGAAGCATTAGTCTACTTTCTAACAGAGCTAAATGCTTTTTAGTTACTTTCTGATATTTCAGAGAGTGTTCATCGCTGTGTCGTTCACCAGTTCACCAGTTGATACCGAAGTGTAATAATAATTACGGCTAAAAGTAGGATTAGAATAGTTGAAGCCGAAATTACTCTACCACAAAGTAATGATAAGCAAAGACCACAAAACATGGCGGCCGCTCAGGAGCGCCACTAAGCGGTGGACTGAAACTCAATACCGAGAGAATAGTCGCAACGTCCAGTACGGAGATACTCGGCTTTCATCAAGAAGATGAGATTGGTTTTCCACTCGATGTAAGCATGGGCGTGGTTACGGACGAGTTCTAGAAGATTCTCGTCTTGTTGGGCGTGTAAAACAGCTCCTCCGTACACGTTACGGAACTTGGGTTCGTCAGCGTCCTAAATTATGTGCATAATAAGAGATCAAGTAGGTAACTAATTCAGCCTTGTAAGAACTCAAAAAAAAATATATATATTAAAAAGTACTTTAAGATAATCCTCGATTGCTGTTCCTTTCAAAATTCCCCACGAAACGTAGCCTTTCTGGTCTAACAAATCTTGCAAAGAATTGACCGGGTTTTGGTATTTGGGGAACGTCAAGAAGGCGACAAGGTTGCCGGAGTAAGTGGTTAAGATAACGATCACAAATAACCACCACACGCCCACTATGATACGCCCACTAATCGCGTTAGGCATCTCTCTTTGCCCTAAAATGATACACTTTGTTAATAAACATTCTATTATAAACATTTCGTTCATAAAATTATTTTAACTCGCACAACTTTAGCGAAACAGAACGGCTGGAATGGATTCGCTAGGAATACAGAGCCAATCAAAGAAAACTATCTACCTTGGTTCAAAATGGCCCCAGTGCAGTACCAGATATTGTACCAGAAGTCAAAAATAGCTTTCGTTCGTTTCTCACGATAATAGGGGTAGTACGGCGAGACTATCGTGAAACCCCAAATGATGGGTCCCATAGCTAACATCATAAAGAATATCGCCAACCATGACTACACGAAACAAAGACCAATTCCACACCGTTAAGAGGGGAAGAAGCCGGTTAAGCCATATCTGGAACATTCCGCCCACATAGAGACATAAAAGCCGGAATCTTACGTCTGTATTGTAAGGCTGAATGAAGAGCAACGCTCGACTGACTTCTTGCGGACGCGCAATTAAGAAAGTATAAGGCTGCGTATCAATATCCACCGTAAAGTTGACGACCATCATTCGGTCGGGTGTGACCGTAAATCCGGCCGCGGCAAAATCAACCTAGCGAGGAAGAGAAAAGTTCATTAATTACACACTTATTTCAGACAAGCGTAACGCATGGCTTTACTTCCCCCAGGCGAACCATCTCGATCATGCCAGTCCATCGAGTCATCGTCTTCCGCGATCCCCACTGATTATCCGGAGGCGTTTTTACGACAAACCTAACAAGGCCATTAATCTCTTCTCTTTTTTTTACTGTTCGTCTTCCGGGAGCTTTGTTAGGTCCCAGAGATCTGTAAGCGTCTAATGAAAACGAAGTTTAGGAAGCTTACGTGAAATTTAATCGCTGAGCCAGGACGTTAACAACCTCGAAGATGACGCCGGTATGGTTCACGACATTGCCGTCACGGTCTTTGTCCAAGATTTGCCATGGCGGGAACTTGAGAAAGTCATTAAAAGTTGGGATATGACGCTAAGTTGGGATACGTTTCCTAGTTCTGTGGAAATTGACTTGTAGCGTCCTAACTTACATGGATCGACGCGAGGACCAGCTGGCGACCTCGCATTCCGCCGGTAACGTGCGGAAATAAGTCATCCAGCAGCTGGAGGCCATCTAAAGGCGTCCATGTGCCCACATCCAGTATACTGGGGCTCCGGTCCTGTTTGATGAATTGGACTGCTTGGAGTTTCCAACGAAAGCAATTTCCGCAGCGGGAAGTCTCGCTAAAAATGTCCTGCGACACGCCATAAAAAGTCAGCGAGGGAAGTTCAAAGATTATGCAGAAGAGTTTTTTTTAACCTTTAGAGCGGAAATGAGCTTGGTACTTCGCTGACTTCGGGAGGGCTTGATCTCTTCCCATTCTTCATCTGAAACGCTAAGGAATTCTTGCTCCTCGTTCTTGAGAACTTTTTTCATGGAGCTGAAGTAAAGCGGCATAAGTTGCTGAGTGTAGCAGACAAATCCAGCCATCTAGCGAGCAACAATGAAATCAAATAGGTGTTACGACTGTATTTGAAATCTGGCCGTTGTCAATATGATAGACATACAATTTTGTGAGTTAACGAAGACCGAATCGTGTTTACAAGTCCGGAAGTTTATCAAATGAGTAAGCTTAAATGCGACGATCTTTACTATTAAAAATATGCTGAAAATCTAAGTATTATATACAATATTAATAGGTAGAAATAGGAAGTGAGTGCCAGGCTTCGCTGCGACAAACACACCAGTTTTATTTTTTGCGTTGGTTGTAAGGTGAGCGCGCAATATTTTGGGCCCAAAGCTTGAATGCTGAGTGAAAGCAGACACAAACTCATCAAAGAAGATTCGGCACGACAATTGACCTACTGGAGTTTTTCTGTTAATCGAAGTTGACGACTTCCTTTGTTGTTAGCGTCGTCCAATAAGGTTAGTATGATTATTATCAACTATCCTACATTTTGTGATATTTTGAAGAAAGGAAGGAAGAAGAAATGTGTGAATGTGGCATTTAACCAATATCTGAACTACGGACAGACTCAACTATTTTGGTTTTGAATATTCGTTACATAGAGCTTTTCCATTAAGTGAACATCACTATTTAGGTTGGGAGATAAATAGTACTTAGTAAAGTTCTGCAATCTAGGAGCTAGTGAGAAGAGGGTAATTGTGTCGGTTAAAATGAAATTAAGTCCGAAAGCTTACTTGACAACTGGAATCGTTGACCAGGGAGGATTCGGTTACGTTAAAGAGAAATGCAATATTGTGACCATCTTCAGCTTTGGGCAGAAACGCAGCAGCATCGTTGGCAATGTCGTTGATTGGAGGATCCGTGAGAACGAACAACCATTGGTTGTGTTCATTCATGTAGTCAGCATCGATCGCCTAAACAGTAAAATATTATCTTTGCTCACATTTTATATTCACAACCACACGCCTTCCTTTAGATAACGTTTCTTTTCCATTAGTCTACGACTTACTACGACGAAAGAACACGTAATATCGAACAGTTCGATCTGTTAGTCCATTAAATCGGAAAAACGTCGTATGTGTACCCTTATTTGTCAATTTGTGCACAGTACTGGTGGACACAAGGAAGACATGCGTGACTGATATCTCCAGTGTTAATTCATTTAATCTTAACGTCGTTTACATAACGATTTAATTTAGCGAATAATCCAAAAATAAGACGTCCTCTAGTAGTTCCTTTCACTCCAATAATTTACAGTGGTCGTTTTCCAGTAAATTGACAACGGATTAAAGGGCACGAGAGTAAAGTAAAGACTGTTTGCTCCTTTAAATCGAAAGGTGATTAACATCTTAGATTGAGAATAGACGCTCAAGTTGGGAAAGCTTAATAACGACTTAAAATAACAGCAAAGTTTCAAGAAAATTCAAGGTGATAAATCAATGCAATGTACTGTACAGTGTGCATTGTGAACACAATAAGGCCAAGATTTCTGAAAATTAATGAAAATGGGGTAATTACAGCGTCTTGAATCCAGAGCGCAGTGCTTTGTTTTGCGAGCAAAATAAAATTGTAGCCTTTGTTAGTTGCAGGTAAAGATCGGAACAGTGCAGCTGCATTTCGACGTCTACCTCGTTAGAAGTACAAAAAAGAAACATATTAGATTTTTTCCGTATGCGGGTGATTAAGGCCACTTTAAGTTTTTACCTGGCTGAAATTGGGCCAGTAATTTTTAGCGTGGTAACTAACATGGGGAAGCGTTCGGGAAGAGGCGCCGTTAAACTGCGAACAATGCTGTTAATCAGCGTCGTATCTATTGGGCGCAATAAACGTAATTGCAATTTTTTTTACCAATTTTTTAACAACCACACAAGCTAATCAGAATTCGAGAATGGATACCAGTTTGGTCCTCGTAAATAATAACAACTTCGTTCCATGTTAATGTTTCTGCCATGCGCATATCGATGAGGATCTGAGCGATCTCTTGGCCAGCTTGAACCATCGGCGTAACTTTAACTGCATCGTCTTGCAGTCTAGGGCAACCGAATTCTGCAATAAGGAGTTATAACAATCATCAAACGTGGATCTTCCATGGCTTTTGTTTTCAAAATAGATGATTCAATCAGACTTGTGCCTAAGTCCCCAGAAATGAGCTAGAACAAAATCCAAGAGCGTTTCGTTTATTATGACAAATTCAAGTCTTCGTACTGCCAGATTTGCAAGTCCGAATCGAAATCTTTTCCAGAGAAAAAAGAAATTAAATCAATCTCAAGTTCCTGTAGTGGATTTTACTAATCCATCTCAAGCTTTTTCTTATGTTATTTCCAGTGGAAATGAAGTGAAGTCAATAAAACTATAGGAAAGTTTATTTATAAAGTTTCTTCTTTCCTTTGGAGAAATATTTGTCTATGCAAGGCTTCTCCATGTTTTCAAAAGCTCAAACATTGACTTTGTTTTATAATGAGAACCCAATTTATGTAGTGTAATTCGACAATTGAATTAGGACAGCCTAATGAATCTCAAATTCACCTTCAAGTTATTATTAATTGCAGTGTCGAAAGTATCAAGACTTCTTTAAGAAGATACAAGAAAAAAATAAATGAAGCCGAGGAAAAATCTGTTGTTGTTACGCTGTCGTGAAGTGAAACTGATAACAAGCGTGTAATTTTCTCTCTCGAGTATTCCACGAAAGAGCTTTCAAATCCACCGTGAAAAGTACGATTTCTGTCTAAGGCCACTGTATACCCTTTCTCTTATTTTGTATCGACTGAATGAGAGAAACGAGAAAATTGCCTGGACGATTTCTTCACAACTATTGGATATTTTTCGAAAATTTTTGGGACAGAAATGTTAACATTAAAAATTATAAAATCTGACGTGGAGAGATTTTGGAAATTCAGAATTTTAGAAGAAAGTGGACAAATTTTCAAAGCTATCTCTTCGTAAGGTTCTAGGAATTATCAACTAAAACTTTTCTCTCAAGATTATTTCAAGAAACTTTGAGTGATAATGCAAAATTGTCCACGCAATTTTCCATTGAATCGTCCATAAGAGAAGTACGTAGAAAGGGACCTTAAGCCCTTTCCAGATCATTCGAAAAGACCAGCTTTCAAATAAAGTTCAAATCAATGCACATAGAGTTTGTCATCTTTGTCAAGCCTTGTCTTCGTTAAAAAAAAAGTCTTAATTTGGACCTGAGTCCTCGATTTCCGATCGGCACAAGTCTGAACTCGATTGGTTGAATGCCCTAGTGTCATAATTACAATAAAATTGTACAGCTGTTGGTCAATTATTGCGTATTACCTGTTACGGCCATTAGCGCAGTACCGAAGGTGCTGAGTTTGCGTTGTAAGCGATGCATGACTTCGCAGTTGGTAACAGAAATGACGGCTGTTAAACCTTTGGAAAGGTTAAAAAAAAATTATAATCTGCTAGTGCTTCAAAAACAAACGTTACTAGCAGGAATAGGGTCCGAAACCCGAAGAAACATGGTATTATGGACATATTCCGGCAAATACTCTTTGTTCAGCTTCGGAATCAGTTGAAAGACGTCCTGGAGCTCTGGCAAGTATCCACGCACGAACGCGGGATCGACAATAACACCTTTTGTGCGGAAACAATATATTTACTGTTCCGTGTTTTCCCCATTTTGGGTTTGTTTTTCTCTTGTAACTGGACCAAACACACAAGCTGTTACCTAATGCGAGGTCTTTAACGACATAGGGAATCGTTTCGTTCAACCAGATCCAATCGGCAGGCGTGGCTTCTTCGAACAATCCCAGGAATAAATCATCGTTTTTTATGTCGGCCACACTGCGTATGTAACGCTTGAGGCAATACCCGGTACTAGTATCATTTCCGCAATCAAAACTGGGCGGAATGATCACTCCGCCCACGGAATTCTCTCCATGAGCTCCCTGAAGTCTTCCGACGTTCGCGACGGCTAATGTCAGTAGCCAAAGACGGAGTTCCATGAGGCTCGGATGTTAAATCACTACTGACAATAGTTTTCGGACGAAAACTCCCCTGCATCCAACAGTTTCCCTTTGTCTTTTCCCCGTCCTCCTGGCAACAAAGAAGCATCTTTGGGGAGGGGAAGATTGATTTGACAGCTTCCGTGATAGGTTACGAGCGCTTCTCCACAATGTATTCCATGCATTCGTTAAGTAGTACAAAGGGAGGGAAAGCAATCAGAGATGCTTGGACATGGGGAGGGAGTTCATCAAAATTAATCCTACGACCGTTACAAAACTGGGTGGGAAATTTAAAAACTTCATACCAGCAAGAAAAAAGGAGGCAAAAAAATTAAGGTAAATCCCATTGGGACAACTGAGTGGTACACGTTTGAGAGACGGCACCGTTCTTATAAATTTTGTGTTGCAAATGTTGCAGCGATGTACTGGACATGGTCCTTTCGAGAATGTCGCCCCACAGCCGTTCCGTGTCTTGACCCAGGGACAATAATTCATGGGAAGAAGTCGAACGTGGAACAGGTGTAGAATCGGTCGCAGTTTCGGCGGTCCGACGTAAAGAATCCCACTGACTAGTGTTCGCCGAGCGCTTGTGAGACGAATGGACCACAGAGGGCGGCAAGGGAGGGATGTCGTCCGGGTGGCAATCACGAGCTAAGGTTCTTTGCCGAAAGATGGGGCCACTGCAGGGTCGAGGTGGCGCTGGGGGTACATCCGGTGTCATGGACGGAGCACACTATACCCAGGAAAGTAATGTTTTTTTTAAAGGCTTTTTTGTTTTTTAAAAAAGAAACCGCTGTGGTATTTCTTTGTTGTAGTACCTTCTTTTGGAAGTAATTGGAAGCGGCAGCGCGGAACTTGGGGTTGAGGACCCAGAATAGAAAAGGGTTCATGATGCTAGTGCTCAAGGCTAGCCATGTCACCGGAAAGTCAACTGCTGCCGGTATCTTGTATGAAAATCATGGGTTAGCACGGGATAAAAAGTAGTTGACTTGAAATGACACTGGTTCATGTATTGTATGAAAGACTATTGTAAGAGTATTGTCGAAAAATATTTTAGGTCTAATTAAAGCAATGTTGTGCTGCAATTTCGAAAAAAGGAAGTAGGATATTATAGTCCCTCCATTTATAGGGGTAGTTAGTTTCGTGGTAATAGCGCTGGGATGAAATTGTGTTTAGGCTACGGTGACCTAAGCGTGATATAGGGGAATCACATGCTAAACGGCGTCAGCGATTTCGCCACAATTACGCAGTATTTCGTTAAACAGTCTCGACAGTAAAGTTTAAGATTTTAATGTTTAGGGCGCATTGTAGTGTTTTTCATTAAAAATGTATTTGTAAATTTGTAAAAAGCGAGTTAAATTTCTTTTTGAAAAGTTACAATTTCGAACATTTGATCGCAAGGTTCACTAGAGCTGCTAATAAATATCTCGTATATAATATGTCGAACAATCGACGTGGTTCGTCTTAAAACTCTTAAATTGAAGTAATCAAAATATTTAATGTACCGAAAACGGAGTTCAATTCCGACATTTATTGTAGTTTTGGGTTTATCACCTAGGAAGTTTAAGAGAACTATTTAGGTGATAAATCCAGAGCGAACCGAAGGATTTGTATTCCCTTTCCGCCAATCAATGAAATGAACGGTGCTTTAGCGTACGTTGAAGTCGTATACTTAAAAATCCGTTTTCCCAAAAAAGTAGAAATTTGATTCGCTTTTTACAAATTGACCTGAAACTTGTCTTCCACGCAGAAGTCTTCGGAGTTTTCAGAAAGTTGCATTATGAATTGAAGGACGTATTGTAACAATTACACCGCTTATAATGAAGAGAAAAAGCAACGTTAATTGACATAAAATGGAGTTTCAGTAATCGGTGATGACAAAGTTGAGTTTTTGTCAAAATTGTGATCCAATTCGAACTCACTGGGCCAATGAAATGCAATAGAAGGTGACATAATTGAATTTGTCAAATTAAAAAAAGCGTTAGTTAACAGATTTGAACCAATGAGTTTGAATGATTTTTTCCTGACATTTTCGTTGGGGACAGCTAAATGTAGAAAGAAAAAACGACTTTCATTGGCGCAGAAAGAAATTGGCTCAAGAACAGAGGTTTTGCCCCTTCAACGTTCTTCGGATTGCCTACCATTAGTGTTTTGAGCAGTTTCTTTAATGTTGAGAGGCTTATTTAAGATCGAAGACGAGACGCTCACGAAAAAGCAGTTGTGGATCAATATGACCAGCCATTTTTTTGGGAAAGGAAACTTCTGCGTGAAAAAAAAGTTATTTAAAAGTCCGTAACAGAAAAAGGAGGCCTATAAATTAGGGATAAACATTCCATAATGGATAAAGTTGGCTGTGGATAAAAATGTCTCTTACGAACTTCGTGGACCATCCACTAAAATAAGCCACCAGTTTGCTAAACTATCGTTAATTTTTATTGTCTGTATTTTTCCTCTTCCTTATTATTGCTTGCTTGCTTGCCTTTTGCCGCAAAATGTGCTAAGATGAAGAGAATGTGTATATATAAACAGCGTTTTCGGTGTTTTACCAATGAACCTGTAAACTAATTCTAGTACCTAAGTTAATTTAACGTATTTTTGGATAAATCAGTGACTGAATGGGAGACACGAGAAAATTGCGTTGACGGTTTTTCCATTACTGTTGCAGATTTTTCGATATTTTTTCGACCAACATTTGAAAATTAATAATACCTAGAATCTGACGTGGATAAATTCGTGAAATCTGAAATTTGGAAACAAGCAAACAAATTCCTTAAACAATCCTAAATTATCTTTACCTTTTCAAAGATATCTCTTCCTATGATTCTAGGGATTATCCATTTAAACTTTATTCTCAAGATTACTTAGAGAACCATTGAATGGTATATACAAAATCGTCCACACAATTTTTTCAGACAATCATTCACAGGAGAAGGGCCTTAAAACTGCACATATACAATACGTTGCCGTAAAACTGCACTTATAACAAGTCAAAACGAAAGTGTAGCAATTTAAGGAATATTTTACAATAAAAAAAGCTTACTTCTGCACTTAGGGAAGACGCTACGACTTGCTTGATCATCCACGGCGTGACGAGGATGATAAACGCGAGCGACATGGACGCCATGGTGCGGGTCGTTTGGACATGCAGCGCCTTTTCACAAGTATTCTAAGTCATCTTGATTAAAAAGACATAAATCTTGCATTCTGAAGTTCCGTTACTTGGCATTTGGTATTGAGCCGAGCATTGCCGTTGCCGATACTGGGCAAATGGCAAATGGCCTCGTTTTTCGATTTGGTTTCGGTGTGAAAAAGCGTACCATACACATACATGAGGACCATGGTCGTCGGAAAGTAGAGTAAGCACGTGGAAACTAACGCCACGCCCCTGGCTTGGTGAAACGGCTCGCAGGCCATTAAACCAAAGCTGTTGAAGTAATAACTACCCTGGGGCATTAACAGCGTCAAATAAAGGGCGAAGGAAGCCACCCAGGATAATACAATCACACAAAGACAGGTCTACAGCGCCCATAGAAAAATGGACAACGTCATCCTTTTTTGGCCAGATTTTTTTTTTTAAATAAAAAGTCTTACCGTTTTCCCACAATAGCGCTGGTACTTGATGGGATGTCTTTGGCAGAAATACCGATCGACTGCCATGAGTAACAGTAATATTGATGTGTGTTGACTCAAAGAGCCACGTAATAAGGCCTAATCAAAGAATTGGTTGGAACACCAGCCAAAAGTGTCTCGTCCACTTTTTGGTAGATTTTCTTTTCATAAAAGACAAATTCCGTTACTTGCACTTGGCAGAAGAGTTCCCCGTAAGGCCAGCAATACGTAAAAGCTGGATAGATACTCAAGGCAGTAATAAGGACGCCAGTGGCGGTATCATTGATTGCCAAGGAGGTGAGGAGGCATCGAGTCTGTTGAGAAGGGAAAAAAATGGTGTAATGCAGGCTGGGAAGCCTTCCTTGTCGATATAGATTTCTGTCATGGTGAAGCAAGAGCAATGTAATCAGCCTATTTCTATTCCTCCTAGTGCTCGCGCTACTCTGGTCTGGGGACCGTGAATCTTCATTCGCTTTCATTGAAGGATGAAATACGCTCCGCGCTTTTTTTTTTTGCAATTTATACAATCTCAAAATTCCGTCCCCTTATCGTATCGCGCCCTATCCCTAATGGCAGACACGTTCGAAAGTGCGGAAGAACAGAAAAATCAAATTACTACACCAGCAGATCGGGGAAATTTGCTACGAAAGTTTCGGAAGCTTTCCATTTTTTTTTCTTTTCTGATACAGAAAAATACGCTTAATGGGAACAAGTCCGCGGTCACGGTTGAAAACCTGGCGTTTTCCACTTCCGTGCTTACGACTGGCATGCCATCTGAGCCCTCCCTACCCCTTCGCCAATGTCACTTTTAGAGTCTTTTTGTTTCCCATCTGATATTTCGATAGAAGACTATTACGGCATAAAGAAAAAGAAGCTAATTCTAGTACCTTCGTTTACTTCTTTAGATAAATGAAATTTAGGTTAACTAAATTTAGGTAAGTGAATTGATATACAATATTATATTGATACACAGTGGAAACCGGTTAAGACGAAGGAGCACTTCGGTCCCGGCGAAATCCTATCTCGTTACATACGTTTTCTTCTCTTAAAGGGCAATAGACACCAAAAAACAACTTTGTCTTATAAAAAAGAGTAAAAAATCTAGTTTCTGGATATAGGTTTCTTTTTCCCAGGAGCGAAATAATAAGGAAGATATTTAGAAAATAAGAAATCAGACATTCAAATTTCCACGCAGGTGAATTTGATTTAACCCAAGAAGAAGAAAAAAAGCAGAAGCAAGGGAGAAAGTTGAAGAAACGCTTTTACCTGGGCGTGGAGATAAGGCGCGTAGTAAGCGCTGTTGAGGACGACGAGGAGCAAAATATTGCACACGATGATGAGGAGGGTCAGTAAAACGATCAACAGCCCGCAAATCAGCTGCCATGCACCCAAAGCTTCCACCACCACGACCACGCCCCCTAGGTCGCTGTTAGGTAGCCAGTGACAAGTCGTGTTTATGGTCCAACTCGGCATACTTGGTCGTGTGTCTCGATGAAGGAGCCTGCAATGGATGGGTACAGGGAAGCTGAGCGAATTGCCGACAAATAAACTCAGTACTGGAAAGCTGACAAGCGAATTTCTTTCCTTGCTGTACGGGCCATTTTTTCCGGAGGAGAAAAAAAGAAGGCAATTTTTTTCACACGACGGACGCAAAATCTTCTGTTCGGGACACCAGTGTTACAGTAATCCCTCAGTTTACGTGGTTAATCGGTTCTGCGAAAACGCTAAGTAAATTGAACCATGGTTATACGAAGGAATAAGTTGCTTTTGCATAAAATTTACTGCTAGTTAGGCTACGGTAAATTAAGAGCAATATTTTAAGAGAGAATTCAGATTAAGGTTGTAATCAAACTCAGAATCTTTTCTTTGCAATGTTAAAGGTTTTCCAGCAGTTTTCACCTTTCGTAAAAGTGATATTAAAATCTTTATGGAAAAGAAGGCTACATTATAAGTCAGTATAGTTGGTCAATGTGTTAAAAGTTCTATATTTCCTATATAGTTATTGTTTATCTTGGAAATTAAGAAAGGATTAGCAAAAAAAAGTGCTCTAGCTGGTAATAATATAAAAACATTACTGTGCACCTAACCGTGATATAGGGAAATCCCGTGTTAAACGGCGTCAGGGAATTTGCCAAAACTACTCAGTGTTTCATTAAACAATCTCGACAGTAAAGTATTGGATTGTAATATCTAGTGCTTGTCGTAAAGATTTTCCTAAAATATTTCTTCGGAAATTTGTCAAAAGTGAATCCTTTTAAGTTCTTTTGGAAAATTTTCTATTTCAAACATTCGATCGCAAGGTTCAGTAGAGCCGCTTAGAAGTATTCATATACCGAAAATGGAATTCAAATCTGACGTTTAGTTTTACAATTGTCACCTACGAAGTTTCCGAAAGCTATATAGGTGATAAAATCCGAAAGTAAACGACGGATTTGAATTCCGTTTTCTGTCAATAAATTAGATAAACGGTGCTTTCGTGTACCTCGAGGCCGTATATTTAAAAATGCTTCTAATTTTTTTTTCGCTTTTTACAAGTTGACTAAAATCTTTTTACAGAAAAAATCGATTATATGCCCTAGGTGTTACAATCCAAAAGTTTACTGCTGAGATAGTTTGATGGAATGCTAAATAATTTTAGCGAACACGCTGAGCGTGTGATTTCCCTATAACACAGTTGGTGCACCGTAGCCTGAAGGCAAAGAGTATTGTACCTATTTTTTAAATACACGTACGTATATTTAAAAGTTTACTGATAGCAGAGAACTTCGATTTTCTCAACCAGACTGCCATTATGATGGTATACAAGTCTAATGGTTCGCAAAATCGAATATGCATATATAGTCCATTAGGAATGTTATTCCAATTCTAAGCCGGAAAATTCCATTGCCAAATCGCAGTAGAGTACGATTTCCCTTTTGTTGCCTATTAAATCAAGAGAGGACTACGATTTAATAAAAAAGTGCTTCTGCTTCAGAGAGCATACTCCTCATCAGTTTGCGTGTGTATTTATTTATTTCCCCAACCATATTTCTACGCAAATTATATTGCTGTACGTAAGTAATTCTTAGCTTAAGGACCTAAGCTTTTAGATTCAAGATTCCAATCGACTCGAGACGCTAAGGTTTAACTGAGGTTAAGTCACGTAGTGTGAACCTACTACAAATGGGATCCTGAGAAGAAAATAACATTGTCGAAGGGCGACGAAGATTAGAGGACCCCGAAAGACGGGATAGCTAAAGGCAGAAGAGGAAAGGAGAAAGAGGAAGTCATTGAAGGAAGATATAGGCGCCTGCCGCGTGGCTGCTGAACCGCCAAATCGATGTTGGGCTTTTCATATCGAGCTTTTTGGTGTATAGGATCTGTTTGTGTATAGATATCCCGCAATTCTTGCAAGAGAACCCGATAATTGATGAAGCTTTAATGGAGCTTTCCCTGGCAACATCCATCATGACGGACACCATCAAAAATTGACTTTTTTTTCAAACATTGCCGCTTCGCTTTTCATGTCATAATCTTCACCCTCGCTATTTCGAAGAGCCTTGTCAGCTTTTTTTTCCTATCCTTCTAGACTTGCTTTTCAAACACAGTTCGCTCGTTGTACTCGCTGAGTATCAGAAAAAAAAGAAGAAGAAAAAATAAAACTACCAAATAAATAATAAAAAAAGCCAAAGATGGGAACCCTGATATTCTTGGTCAGTCTCGTAATTCACACGGGGTGGCTCTATCGACAAGCCTACTTGGTACAAAACGAAGCTAA
Organism: Triops cancriformis; assembly: GCA_020615345.1. NCBI lineage: Eukaryota > Metazoa > Arthropoda > Branchiopoda > Notostraca > Triopsidae > Triops > Triops cancriformis. Next base: position 75,747 of record JAHZNP010000078.1, on the reverse strand, counting down.
CAACATAAATGTCCCAATGGAGAAAAAAAATATTGATGTTGTGGGCCCAGGGCCAAAGATTACTCAAGGAAGTGCTGCTGCACAGTACTAACAAAGGGACGTCAACAAGAAGCGTGCAAGAAGTCCTCTCGAGAGACGTGGGAGTCTTACTTTTTATCCCTGCGAAAGGACAATACGCTTAGCAGAAAATTGTGTCGTTTTATGCGCGATAGCCGGGAATGTCGGGGGGTGGTCATCAAATTTTGCACGTTTCGTAGGGCAACTCACTGGGGATTGCGAATTTTCGGAAGGGTTTGTAGTGTCCGTTGTCGTCCAGGAATGCTGGTTACATGGTGTAATGGAGAAAGCCCAATGGTTCCTTGGCGTAGTTATGGTAGCGATGACCATCCGACCGGACATAAAGATAGCAAACGTTGGAAAGGACGTCTTCCCATAGCGGCAACCGCCGCGCAGTCAGTCCGGGGGTAAGAAACCGGGGGAAGCCCAACGTTCGCCGTTAGGACATTTTCCGAAACCGCCTAGTCTCGCACAGCACCAGAAAACGTTCGGCGCTCAACAACGAATTGGGGGTCCTTGCGCTGCGGTTGCGTCGGCTTGAGCTTGAGCCGGTACACTCGCTTTTAAAACTGCAGCTCAACAGCACAACTCATGAACTAAGTACCGGGTCTAACACTGTCGCCTAAATGATTCACAAGCGGTGCTTCAAATGATTGTTATGGGTGTACACAAAGACGCTGGGAGTGTCGCACAGTGCACACAAAGTCGGGTAAAGCGCAGACAGACACCGAAAGACGAGCACATCGCAGCTCGGCTGAGTCAGGAATGAAAGGGGAGAGATTGGAAAAACTCAATTTGGGGGAGAACGAAGGGGAAGCTGAGGGATGCTGAGCAAGGGGAAGCGCACCCAAAGCACTGTAAGCTCAGGAGGGAAGATCAAAGACGGAAGAAGAGCTGACTTCCATTTTTTTTTTACTCTACTTCCCTGGCTGACTTTTATTCCATGTCGCTCTGTCCCCATCTTCGATACTTCCGTATTCCCCATATTTTTTGTCCCCGCCCACTGTATGACATATATTTTCTCTCATATTTCATGTTGTTGCAACCTTAAGTCTTTGTGAGCTCAACTGGAGAGCTCTCCAAGACTTAACAAGAGAGCCAAAAAAAATGTAACGAGATATGCGAGTAACGTGAGAGAAATGCAGTAAAAATGGGTGAAATAGACGGCGATAGAAAAAATGCGGGAAAAAGGAGCCTAGGTCTTATTAAGAACTCGCCAAATATTGGACGGACAATGATTCAGCGAGTTTTGGAAATATTTTTTAATTTGGTTTAAAAGTTTTAAGACGCTCATTTCATTCATAAATTTTCAGGTTGTAAATTATTTGTAAAAAATGCCACGTCTGTCGCAAGGCAACGAGGGTCTCTTATGATTAAGCTTATACCCCATTTGCGAATTACGCTGTAAGCGTTTACGCGAATTTGGTGTAATCACACACAATAATATGATCTTCCATTGTACACCACTTCTTTTTTTCACTTAACTGTACATTGCTAATAAGAAATTTGTGTTGGTGATGTCACAATATTCGTTGCTTATTTCTTTAAAAATACGCAACCTTCTACTGAACAAGGCTAAATATTTGATAAATGTAAATAATTTCAAATTTTTGTTTGTTTGTTTGTTTATCAGAGCCTATATTTTTTTCTGAATCATTACAACTTAACGAGGAAACTTAAAAAACGCAGCAAATATCTAACATGGGAAGAGATAGTGGTCTCACTCCTACGCAAAATCCTGGGTAATAGATGTAAAAAAAATTGTCCAGAATTGGACTTTAATGCCAAGTAGTAAAGTTTTGTTATCCTTAACTTATTTTTTTGCACACGGGCAATACGATTGAAGAATTAAAAGCTTTTATTAGGGACTGGAACTTTTTTAACATAAATATGTGGATACTTAATTTACCAGGTCTTGTTTTTACTGTTTCCCTTTATGTTGCCAATTTATTAAATAATTCTTTCGTTTTTTCAAGAAATAAGCTTCACGGAGAACGTATCTGTCGATCAAAGATACTCATTAAGAAAAAGAACGTATCTGTCGATTTCGTTTAGAAGGCGTTTCCTCGTGCTTTTTTTTCTCCAGTGTAAGCGTTTAATTTATCAAAATATATTAGGATATCTACCTCACTTGACCACTGTTTCGAATGTACCGTTGCAACCATATGGCTAAAGCATAGCGACAAGCTTATATGGATTTGCTGATCAACCAGTGCACGCCACTGAGAATGCAATTTTGGGCTGCAGACTCATTGGCGAAATTGTCGGCGCACATTTCTCTTATTTTCCATCCACAAAGCAAAGCATTTACAGCGTTCTTTTAAACGCGAGCTTTTAGGCCAACTGTCAGCGAAGCGTGCGTCCAATCAGGGGTAGGTTGGCACGCTCTTTCTGAACGCATCCCTATCGTAAAACGCGACGCTGGTGTACTGCATCTGGTGTTGGCTTTCTTGAAGGAATTTTCCCCTCCGTGGCAGTTAAATAAACATATTTGAATTTTATTGTCCTTCCTCGTGGATTCTCCAAGATGAAAAATGGTGTCGTTTCATATTTTTGCTAAGACTCTCCATTTTTGGGTGGGGGTTGTTATGTTTTCGTATTTGAGCCGAATCCTGCCTTGGGTTGGACATTTTTTCCCAACTTTTTTCCTTGGGGTTTATTGTAAAGAATAAGGCGAGGAAATGGAGCTACTTTGCATGAGTTTTGCATAAACAAAGCTTTCGGAGTTGGCGGCAAAGGCGCGTTTTTCCCTTGAGGTCATCGTTTTACGATTTAGAATGCTACGAATGGAGAATGCGCGATTTCTGCGACATCCTGCTGCCGCTCCCAGCTTCTATTGTTACGGTGCCAAGAGAAAGACGAGCTATTGTTTTATCTTAGAATGAGCCCTTCTTTATGGACGACAAGCGACAATTTTTTTCTTCTTCTGGTCTTTCTAGACCGTTGACTCTAACAACTTGCTCTACGATGCCTCATTGCACCTATGTTCCCCTCACCAACCCCCCCCCCACACTTTCCGGTATGCAATATCTTAACAATATAAACCCCACTATGACCCTAGTCTAACCCTCAACCCTCAGTACAGTCTTAGGCTCTCTTTGATTGCGCAACAGAAGTGTTATGATTGACAGGGAACAGCACTTCAATAACAAAATGGGCGACTTCTCTAGCAAATAAACGCGTAGCAATCGATGACGAAGGGTTCAGTCAATAGAGGGCGACGGTGCACTTCCTGTTGGCGACACGGAGGGGACGCTAACGAGCTTTCGGAAACGTGCTCAAGGCGCCATTCTCGTTGTTGTAATACTCTCAAGCTTTTTTTCTTTAAAAAAAGGAGTTGTAAACCATTAAAACGCATAAAATTTTTCGTATATTTGCCTCCACCCAGCCCATTATAATACTTTAAAACCCTGTTTCAAACACTCATCAGCTGCCCCAAATTCCCAAGCCCTTGTGTTGTAGGAGCACCCACAGCTCGTTGAAACTTTTTCTTTTTTCTCTTGTCATCTTTTCGTGGGACTATTTACATGGGAGAACAATTAGAGACCTCTTTAAAGGCAGAGCTAGGGATTTTCGTTTTTCAGTCGTGGCTGCTCGGGGTAGATCCGGATTTTAAAACGAGTCGAAGGAGTTTTTGCTCAGCTTGAGCTCGAGGGCAATTTGGGAACACTTGAGAACATTGCAATCCTTGCCAGGACGTTAAACGCTGCAGTAATTGCGCCAAAGCTTCAACAGGACTGAGGCGTAACAAGATTAGATCCAATCCCACACTGGAATAGAAACAAAGTTGCCTTCATTAAAAACGGCTTGGATAATAGACGACGTGTTGAGCCTTTTCTCCCGAAGCGCTCGTTTTTTTTCTTTCATTTTTTCTTTATTTTATACTTGATTTAGTTTACACTTGATTTAGTTTTATACTTGATTTTGTTTATATTTGATTTAGTTTATACTTGATTTAGTTTATACAGTGCAACCCACTTAATTGAATATCGGTTATTTGAATAAACCGCATAATGGAATAAAAAGTTGACGGTCCCGTTTTAAGTCCATTTAATTCAATGTAAACTTAAACCTCTTAATTGAATAATGGATAATTTAATAAAACCACTTAATTGTACAAGTATTAAAAGCCCCGCTGTATATCCTACAAGGCTAAATAACATCGTTTATTTGAATACGGATCCGGGGGAAAACTTTTTGACACAGAAAGACACAATATTCCACGACACGTTTGAAAGGTCTTATGCCCCGAAGAAAGCTAAAACCCTTTCACTATTATCTTGGACCCTTTCACCGTTGACGCCGTACAAATTAAAACGATTTGCCGAGTTTATGTACAGTCGCCATTTTGAAGGAGTACAGCAAACATGTCATAAGGAAAGAACACAAGTTTGTCTCTAGCTCAACGAGTGGATGTGTTAGATCTCCTTGAAAAAAGACATAGGATTCAGTTGTTAAAAAAGAAGAATTGTTGAATATTAGTAATTAATATGAATTAAGTATTAATAGAGGATAATGTCTAAAATATTTCTACAACTAATTAAATATAAAGGATGTAAAGAATATAAAGAATATGAAGGATAGTAGGAATTTACTAGTCTCCTTCAATACCCATTTTTCAGCCTGCTATATAGGTAAGACCGTTAATTTGAATAAACCGCATATTTAAATAATGTTCGTCCGGTTCCGCTCCTATTCAATTTGGGTTGCACTGTACTTGATTTATGAAGCAAAAAATAAGTTTCCAAAGGAGCGATAGTTATTAGCTAAGGTTAATTAGCGTTCTTGCGTTCAGAATTGTCTTCCCTACCTGTTTAGCCGGGCCACAATAGCAGTAATGTCGTGATTGAGAGCATTGCGATCGAGTTCGTCGCAGTAGAGAGACCACAAGCAATCCATCACTTGGTCGTCTTGGTGAAGATAGGCATTAATGAGATTAAGGACGACACGAATCATATTGTTGGACGTGGAGACGCTGTCTTGTTCATCGAGCAGATTTTCCATCACGGGTATCACCTCTTGGACGCTCGTTGCATTGGTTGACAACAAAGAACGAGCGTTTTCCGAGTCTAGGAACAGTAAATCCAGAGCTGGGAATTCTTTCAGCTCGTGGGAATTGGAATTCCTATCGAACTGTCGCGCCTGGTCGGGGGAAGATTTGGCCAGCCCGACCAATTGATGGATGCGACGCATTAAGAGAATTCCCATGCCCAGATAACTTAGAGCCGGCAAGCTTCGACGGTAAGCGCGCTGAGTGGGTTCCGGTACTTGCAGGCCGTCATCGCTGTGATTCCAGTTATCTTCGCCCGTACTTGAACCCATAAAGGACTGGCTAACCAACTTGAGCAAGTCAACGACTTGGAACACTTCTTGATCCCAAGCCGTGTCAGTGGCATTCCATTGAGGTGTCGCTTCCGAAGACGGAGAGGGCGCCATTGGAATAGGGGATGCAACAAATCGGGGTGAAGGGTCCACGGAAGGGTTCAGGGTTGACTTGTAAGCTAACCCGATGCGTCGCTGGTTGAAATCGGAGTCAAAAAGGGAATCGAGGGACTGGAAATGGTTGGCAACGGGCATTTCGGAACTTGTTGGAGGATCTTGTGGTTCTAGTTCACTTGAGACGGGCACTTGGGTTGTTGAAGCGTCTTGGCGGTTACTTTTTGTTAGCTTGTTATGGAACTGGTGGTTAAGTAAATTGGTCTGTGAGGCGTTCTGCGAGTGAGTTACTGTGTGAACTTTTCGCACTTCCAAAATGTTGGCTTCGCGTTCCTGTAAAGTTTTGGATTTATCAGAAAATCATTACATAACACGCCTTTGGGGGGAAGAGCGAGAGAAATTAAAACTCAGTTTTTAGTTAATGCAGTGAGTAAGTTGAAGCCTGAAATTGTAATCACTAGGTCCAAAGAAACTATGAAAAAAAAACGAAAAGCTTGTGCATAATTGGGAATAACTATAAGTAATACCGAAAGATTATTGAAAATAGATGAGTATTTTATATCTTCAAAGCGAGAAAACAAATGTTGGTTAAGCTTTCTCATAAAAAAACTTACTCTTACTCCCAGTATTCTAGCAAAGACTCGATTTCACAGTAAGTGAAAATACTAATATGTTTCTTATGAAATAGAGTTAAAATATTTTCGTGCAAATTTGCAGGCAACAACGCATTTGTTATGCGAACCGTTTTAACCCGTTATTGTCAAAGCAACGTTATACTGCTTTTCTTTAACTCGTGCCTGATTATTACTCTTAGTTTTCTGTGACTCACGCAAATGCGACATGTTTACGTGGCGTATACATTACTTACAATATTTTTTACTCTTTAGCAAAATCGGATTTATATTGTTTCCCATAAAAATGTCTTCACAAGTAGTCTGCATCATTTACTTTTTTTTTAAGAATGCACGTAACTGTGGTACAGGGAAATCAGATTCTAAACGGTGTCAGCGATTTTACCCAAACCGCTAAATATTTCATTAAATAATCTTGATAGTAAAGTTTTGACTCATAATAGCTAGTGCACATAATCGAAATTATCTTCGAAAAGTTCTTCGTAAATGTGTATAAAGTGAATCAAACTTAGGGTTTTTTGCAGAAAGGCAATTTCGAACATTTGATCTCAAGGTTCTCAAGATCTCAGGAGCAACTTAAAGAAATTCCTTTAACGAAAACGGAATTCAAATCTGACATTTAATTTTGGAGCTGTCACCTAGGAAATTTTAGTAAACTATTTAGGTGATAAATTCGAAACTAACCGACAGTTTTGAATCCCGTTTTCGCCAATAAATTAGGAAAACGGTGCTTGGGAGTATTTTGAGGTCGGATATTTAAACATGCTTTTTCCAAAAAAAAGTTGAACATTGAGAAAATTTAAAAAAATGGACTATAAACTTCCAAAGAAAAACTCGACGATGTGTACAAATATTACAATCCAAAACTTTACTGTTGAGATTATTTAAGGAAATACTGAGTAGCTTCTGTCAATTGAAGCCATTTAGCATGTGATTCTCCTACACCACGATTAGATCCACCGTCGGTCTAATTTTTCTAATTATCAAGTGTGTAGTCCCATGTATTACGGCAAATGCTGTGCTTAAATAGATTCGAGATATAGACGCAACATCGGAAACGCTTTAAAAGTGATTCAAAAACAACTTTCTCAATACTTACAATGAATTCTACGGATTCATCCGTTGATCTTAACCCGGCCCATATTCCCAATCCGATAATGGCACCTAGGACAACTAATCCTCCACCTAATGTCACAATTCCTCTATTAGTTAACGTCATGTCTTAGCTCTCACAATTTCGGAAGAGCTGAAGTCACGTTAAGATTCAAAGTGCGACTGAGAGACAAAGATGTGTTCACCTGAAGTGTCAGTGGACTTACAAGAAGATCAGATAATTCTTCCTTAATGCACATAGCGTGTTTACTCTAGCGTGAATAAGGAAAATAGTATTTGAAAGAGCTTGAGCAGCCTTTCGAGACCGAGCGTGTCACTGCCCCCTGCGTCCATGTCAGTTAAATAACTTGGCATTTGGATTGCTTCGGAATCTTGCACAAGTAGTAAAACGTGTTGACCCCCACCCCCACATTGCCTTCGGTAGCGGCAAATGTATGTGGAATACTAAGCGGTTTAACCGAAAACGTATAGACGAATGAATTTAGTAGCAACTTTGTCCGAGTTGATCGAAACGGGCGATGAGGCTTGTAAATAACGGTACGAAACGTAATGGTATACAGGGGAGGAAATAAGGGCAGTGACTTAGGGAGGTGGGCATGACTTGCAATCGCTTTTCGAGCAAGATTCAGAAAGTCGAGCGCTTAAAAGTGTTTCTCGCATACCTTTCTTTAAAAAATGGGGAAAAAAAATCAAAAGTCAATGAGAAACGACTTTTTTGTCGCTTTCTTATCGGGGTTATTTCGGCTTATTGTTGTTTTTGTATCACGTCGACTTTTTTTGTTTTTTACAGGTAAATCTAGTTTCACTACAAAGCACGAATAATACATTTGCGTCTCCTTAAGGTTACGGTGCACCTAAGTGGTATAGGGAAATCCCATGTTCAGCGTTGGCGATTTTGCCGAAACTACTCAGCATTTCATTAAAAAATCCCAACAGTAAAGTTTTGCATTGTAACTAGTGTATATCGTCGAGTTTTTCTTTCAAATGTTTTTTTAGTAAATTTGTAAAAAGCGAATCGTGTTTTAAGGTTACGGTGCACCTGTGGTATAGAGAAATCCCATGCTCAGCGTTGGCGATTTTGCCGAAACTACTCAGTATTTCGTTAAACAATTCCAACAGTAAAGTTTTGGATTGTAATGTATAGTGCATATTGTGAAGATTTTTTTTCAGAAGTTTTTAGTAAATTTGTAAAAAGCGAGTCCTATTTTATCTGTTTTGGGAAAAAGCGCTTTTATGTAGACGGTCTCAAGGTGTTTACACTAAAGCACAGTTTACCTAATATACAAGCGAAAGCGAAATTTCATATCCGTTGGTTAGTTTCGGGTATAGCATCTAAATAAGTTTCCGAAACTTCGTAGGCGAAAGTTTCAAAACTATATGTCGGATTTTTTTCACTCTAGCGTGCAGGAATTCCGTTTTCGGTAAATTAATAATTCTAGGCGGCTCTAATGAACCTTGCGATCGAATGTTTCGAAGTGCAATTTTCCAAACAAACTTAAATTGTCTCGGTTTTCACAAAATTACGAAGCATATTTTAAAGAAAATCTCGATGATGTGCACTAGATATTACGATCTAAAACTTTACTGTCGAGATTGTTTAAGGAAATACTGAGTCTTTTTGGCGAAATCGCTGACGCCGTTTAGCACGGGATTCTGCTATACCATGGTTAGGTGTACCATAGCTTTAAACAAACAATTCATCACAAGTGTAAGAACTTTGCTACAGAATCATTTGTAAAGTACAATAAATCTAATAAATGTATTCCCGATGATAATTCGGATGATCTCGGCAGCGCATTAATTGGCATGGGTCAATGGAGGGCAGGAAAACATATTACACATTCATAGCTGATATAGATGATTGCTCCTTATATAACTAAGCACCGGTTCAGGCAGGAGATATTTAACACTTTCGCCCCGATTCACAGCTTTTCTTATCTTGGACGACGAGATCTCATTGGCAATCCATTCTGGTACGATATGAATGTGTCGCTATTTGCCATAAAAATAATAAGAAAAAATCGATTAGCTTTCGTTTATTTTCATTGTCTTTTATTACCTGTAGTCTCATTAAGACGTCTGAGTCGTAAATGAACCTTTCCGGGTTACTTCCGGCGCGGGTAACGATGACTAAACCAAATTGGCTGACAATAGTTTCGATCTGTGCAGAAACAACATGAAAGTGGTTAACTTCATCATCGCGTTTCGAGTATTTTTTTTTACGTCATCCGGTAGCCAAAGGCCAGGAACGGCGAAAGATTCCAACAAATCTGCTCCACAAAGGAGTTTGACACCAATAGGCTCGCTGGCAGTGTTAGGGCAAAGCTGAGATCGTATAGAACACGCCCATCTCGGTCGAGGAGCTTCAGAAGTGTTTTCAGGATTGTTCAATACGCTTCGATGATATTCCAACGACTTTCGAGTTCGCGTCCAACCTTCTTGCGAAGCTTCCCAGTCTGACACGTGTAACCAATCGGAAGTACTGATGGCCAATCTTGTCATTTCTAATCGTTTTTCTGATGGCAGTAAGTCCTAAGAAAAAATAAACTTAATTTTCTTTGGTTTTTAATATATATTCTCACTTTTTTGCCGTACGCATCGTGAACTGGCGACAAGACGCCTCCAATAACAGCACAAATTTCCATGCGGTGTAAATAATCTCTAGCAAGCTCTAAAAAAATGAAGAAAAAAAAACGAATAGGAATGACAATTGGTTCGAACTCACAAATTGATTCTGTCCAATTTTTATTAGCTTATTAATAGTATTTTACCAAATATTCGCATATGCATATTTGTAGGAGGGTTAAATGCTCCCACTGCTAGTAATACTACTTTCTGAAGCGACATTTCTACCACAGATTGCTTCAAAAAGTATATTGAAATTGACTAGAAGGAACTGAAGTAAATAAACCGCGTTGTCAGATGTAGTTGTACGCTAATAGATGGCACTACCTTACAGGCGATGTGGGGATCGCGTCCTCACAAGCAGTGTTCCGGAACGGCAGTCGTGGACGGAACGGCGTTCTTTTCGTTCCTCTCTAAAATTTCATCGTTCCGTTCCGGCCCGTTTTTCAAGAAGTTCCGTTCCGTTCGTTCCGATATAAAAATCGATTATTATATCGAAAGAAAAAACCCGATAATTAATGGTTTGATATATTTTTATGTAAAACCGGGAAATCTAAAATTTTGAATTAAATGAACTAACCTCGTAAAACCAATTTTGCAGCTTTTCACTGCGGCCAACAGGTGGCTTAGCCGGAACGGTAAGGAACGACCGAAAAAGCCGTTCCGTTCCTTCAAAAGTCCCGTTCCGTTCCGTTCCGGGGCAAATGAACGGAACGGAACGACCGGAACTTTTCTGAAAAGTTCCGGAACACTGCTCACAAGGCGTCCTAACCGAAAATGTAAAACGTCAAATGGAAATATTCCGGCCGTGTCAGATAAGTTTAAGTTCTTACTGTAATTAAGCCTATCGTAGATACTTGGAACAGTTATATGCTGGAACGCTTATATTGGTCATATCGACGCGACAACGAGGTGTGGTTTACTTGATGATAACAAACTATAAAATTTGAAAACAAATTAATAAATTTCAGCTCGGTAAATGATCGTCATAATTCTGACCCTACTTCCTTACAACGTGGAAAATGTTAACATAAAATTACAGAACTTAGAGAAACAAAACTTGAGTTAGGCTTGAATTTCACTACGTAACGTTCAAAAGAAGCGCCAAAGGGCTTCTTCTCTTCTCTCGCTACTAGGTGGCGTAGGAAGCTCTTTTCAACCTCAAAAAGTGGGGTCAGTTTTGCCGGTAGGCATGTGATAGTGTTTGACTAGTGTGCCCACGGATCTTCACGTTAGCTAGGAAGTTCAACAGGTAAAAAAGCGAGTCATTTAGTGCAACGGCTTCTTAAAGAAACGTACTCACATTCGCAGTCATGGCCAGTAAAATTGGCAAAATTGTGGTGTATGGAGGCCGCGGTGCATTAGGCAGTTCATGTGTCAAGCATTTTCAAACGCACAACTACGTAAGTTATTCGTCTTCTAAGAAATGATCGATCGCTTTTCGTCCAGTCATTTTCGCAAGGGTCATAAATCTCGTGTGTCAGTTGCTGTATGTTACTAAAGTAGTATAAAATCATACGAAGCTTAAAAATAACCCTGTTCAATGTTCTTTAGTGGGTGGGAAGTATTGATTTAGCCGAAAATGAAGAAGCTGATTCCAACATCGTAGTCACGCCCAGCGATTCGTGGCAAGACCAAGTAAAAAATAAATATTCTCTCTGTAAACTTTTTTTTCTAAAAAAAGGACCTGTTGAGTCATCCTAGGTGAACCCTTTAAAACTCATTCCATTTTCCGTCTATTGTTACTCTAGGAACAGTCGATTTTAACCAAACTGGATGGTTTGCTCGGGGGTGAAAAGTTGGATGCCATTCTCTGTGTTGCTGGCGGCTGGGCTGGTGGCAATGCGGCCTCTGCAGACTTAATTAAGAATTCCGAACTCATGTGGAAGCAGAGCGTCTGGTCGTCGGTGATCTCCGCCTCTTTGGCGGTGAAACACCTCAAAGAAGGCGGTTTGCTCGCTTTACCGGGAGCTAAAGCAGCCTTAGAAGGAACGCCGGGTAAAACATAAAAAGGACATTTTTTCTCCATTTTTGGAATTCCAGAGAGAGAAAAGGGAAGCTAAAAAATGCAACATATTGTGACGGCAGGCATGATTGGTTACGGCATGGCTAAAGCTGCTGTGCATCACTTGGTCAAGTCCTTGGCTGGCGACGGCAGCGGATTACCCAAAGAAGCGGTTACTTTAGCCATTTTGCCTGTCACTTTAGACACGCCCATGAATCGTAAATGGATGCCCAAGGCGGATCATTCGTCATGGACGCCAACGGAACATATCGCCAAGTAAGTATTTCCTTTTAGACTTGATTTTATTAGGAGCGAATCGGCGTTTAACATTACACCATCGTTTTCTCGTTTGAAAGCTTAATGCTGCAATGGACGCGAGGCGAGAGTCGTCCCGTAAATGGAAGTTTGGTGCAGTTGATTACTGAAAAGGGGGAAACGTCGCTGGTGTTTGCTTAGGAGAGAAAATAAAATGAGATGGAGAATCGTGAGCGTTGGTTAATCCAGTTATAGTAGTCAAAAGTGTTAAAGGGGGCAAAAGATTTTTGTATTATTGGAAATGGAATAAGATTTATCTATCAATGTTGCATAAACACAGGATAAAAACATTTCGTTCCTTGCTTGCCTTTAAATTTTTTTTTGTCAGCGGGAAGAATGTCCCGCGGCCGCCAAACGAACTTTGAACACGTTGGGAAAATGTTTGGGGATTCATATTACAATATTTCGCAATGGTAGAAATGGAATAAAGTAAAAACGGGAGAGAAATTCTTGAAAGGACACAAAGTGATGTCAAAGCACCTTTTTTTGCCAACAAGGGAGTCAAGTTTTTTCGTCGTGTTCTTTTTTCCCGGTTTTTCCTTGGCCATCTCGCCTTATGAAAGTTTCATACGCTCAGTGTCAACCCGAGCAGGGGTTTTACAACAATAGGGAAGGTCCTCGTTACAATCGATCGAGCTTGTTGGGGGCCTCGAGCTCGCTTTTCTCACAGACTAGGGACTTTGGCTACTCAGTTTCTTGGTTTTCGCGGAACTCGGGCGATTTAATGGCGAAAGACTAGGAGTGAACAAGACAAAGGGGTGGGAAAACAATTTCCGTGTCTTTTCGACTTTCAGTAATGTTCCCTTGACCGTTCGTGAACACAACGCAGACGGTAAAGAAAGTTGATATCGTTCATTAAGGTTAACATGCAAAATGGGAACAAGTCACGTCATTGCATCAAGTATTTGAGGGAGTATAACAATCCTTTCAGGCTGAGGTATATTTTGAACATGATATTAAGAGATGGGGTTGAATCCTAGAACTGAAATTTATATTTTTGTTCCGTTTATTGCTGAAAAATTTAATAATGAAGGTATAGTCTTGAATCCTCCAGAAGGTTGGAAAATCAATTGCTTTTTCTTCTATGGAATTGTTGATGCGAAGAGAAGAGTGGTAGTGTCGGAGAATATCACAAAATGGTGTCTAGCATGTCGAGGGATTGGAGATAACGATCTTCGCGTGTGCACCATTGAATCAATTCGTCCAGCGTAATGACACCGTCGTGATTGGCGTCAATTTTCTGCCAAGACACGAAAAGTAGAGAAAAAGACATAAGTTACAAGTTTTGGGAAAAGGAAGTTGTAAAAGGATGAAGATTAAAGTGTGGGTAGAATGAAGATTAGGATACACTTTGCTTGGGGTGGAAGTTAGGGTTAGAAGTACTTCGTATCATGAAGATATGAACTCTTAATTCTTAGATGGAATTCTATATTGTAATGGCTACTCTATACCGAAAGCTGTTATGTGTCTTTTAACTCCAGCCTAATTTCCTAGCAAGTTACATCGTAACTTCAAGACGTTTCCCTTACAATCCGTCGGTATGGTTTCCTTCCCATTGACATTTATGTAACCTCTCGTGTTATTACTAGTGAGTTCTCCGTCTGTTTCCCACAAACTGAGGCAATAATATCTAAATAACTGTCCAGCTGTAATACAATACTTACCCCTTTTTATGCGAATCTCTTTAACTATCTGCCCGTTTTTGTAAACCAATTAGGAAAATCGAACTGTTCTCGAACACTGCCTAATATTGACAAATCGGTCTCAGTTCAGACACAGTTAAGATTGTAACTCAAATCCTAGTATAGTGAGACTCCTGATCTTTCTTTCTTTCTTACGAATGTTAATCCAGTGAAGTGCAAGTTCTTCTGTTCAATAAAATTTACTTTCATAGTAAAATCCGAGTTGTGTAGCTTCTGATTCTCGTTAATTGGTAGCCATCCTGTCGTTCGTAAACAAACACAAGGTAATACCTAGTATTCATTATAATCTGTTTCGAAGACAGGTGCTTTAAGGCCCCGATATACACAAACCTCTTATGGACTTGTAACACGGGGAGCTCTGAAAGGGCTTCTGCGTAGTGTTTTAGTATATTTCAAATCAATGCTTGCAGTAAAGTTGTCTTAATTGATATCTAGTGCCTATGTTTGAGATCTTTTGAAAATATGTTTTTATTAAATTTAAAAACTGTAGGTGAATTTTTGAAAATCTTGAAATATTTAAAAAAAATAAAATTTGGCTGACAGGAGCACAAGATAACTTCTTTCTTCATTTTTTGGTAAAAAAAGATTCAAATCGGACGAGTAGTGTTTACGATTTCATTACTAGAATTACCAAATTTTAAGTAATGATTTCGTAAAAACTACTCGTCCGATTTGAATCGTATTTTCACACAAAAAAAATGTTGGGAGAAGATATCTAGTGCTCCTGTTATCCAGATTTCATTTTTTCAAGTATTTCAAAATTTGCATAAATTCACCTACAGTTTTTAAATTAATAAAAACATATTTCAAAAGATCTCAAACACAGGCACTAGATATCAATTAAGACAAGTTTACTGCAAGCATTGATTTGAAATATACTAAAGCATTGCGCAGAAGCCCTTTTTAGAGCTCCCCGTGTTACAACTCCATAAGAGGTTTGTGCATCCCGGGGCCTTAAGGTCATATCTTTCGATAATTTTTCAACCACAATTTTAAAGTTAATAAGACCTAGAAATTAATAATACATTTTCAAAGTTCAGAATTTTTTGAGAAAAAAAACACACAAAATTCCTGGAACAATTGTAAATAATCCTACGTACCTTCTTAAGATTCTAGATATTATCAGATAAAACTTTACTGTGAAGATGAATTCGAGAAATATTGGGTGGTAAATGCAAAATCATCGATGTAAGTTTTCCATGTAATCGTCCATAAGAGAAGGACGGTATACAGGGATGTTAAATGATAGCTTACGTGGAATATGTCTTCGACGTGCTGTTTAGCTGTGTGATCGTCGACAGCAGGATCGGTGCATCGCCCCAGCATTTCGTAGATGGCGCCCGCGACAGTTGTCATTTCCGCTTTGCTGATGAGTCCATCTCCGTTGAGGTCGTACAAAGCAAACACCCAGCGAAGTTTCTCATGCACTGTCCCGCGCGAAACTTGAGATAAGCTGGTAAGAAAGTCCTGAGTTAAAAAGCAATGAAATTAGAACCAAACCCTTCCAGCCGACGACAGCAATTCATTGCCCAATTCATTAAGGCAACAGCGGCCCACTAATACTATTCATTATGCGTTTTAATTAACTCTCCCTCCCCTAAATTGAAACCCGTTCTCTTACTGATTTTACAAAATTGTAACTGACGAAATACAGATATCTCCAAGCTGTAAAAAAATCAACGCCTCGGTAAACAATGAAGTACAACCGGTACTTGTAAAAAAAGGAAAAAAAGCTAAGATTTAATGAGAAAACAACAGAAATCTAACTTTCACTACTAGTTTTCAAGAAATGGGTTCTTTGTTTTCTTTGTTATGTTCATTGTAATCACCCAAACATTTTACAAAAACAGTTTACAAATAAAGCAAAAGTTAAGAGAACAACGCGCTGAAAGCGTAGCCACCAGCAGTTCTACAAAATCAATCTGAATGAGGTAAAGGAAGAGAAGAAAGAAACTAGTATGGAATTTTCGTAGACGTGTATTGTAATGAAAACTAAATTTTTGTGATCTATAAGCGCTGCCAAACGCACCAAAATTTCCTTGATCTAAGAAGTGTTGAACTTTCTGTGGTGTTACACGTTTTGTAAAAGAATCTCTAATGAATAGAGTGGATTGTTGTAGTATACTTAATTGACCATTGAGAGCTTGACACAAATTCTTCGCATTGATTTGGCGAAATTTTTCTCGTGTTCTCAAGTAAGCAAAATTGAGTTCGTAATTCATGAAGATCTTTCACTAGCCGTGAAACTTATGTCCATGAGTGTGGAATATTTTTGAATAACTTTTTCAGTATGGTCTACTAAGGCTTCGTGGAAGTTTAATTTCATGAAAGTTGGACAAACTCAAACGTCTAGAAAACCATTTTACCCAATTAAGCTTCGGAAGTTTGTGAACCCACGAGGAAGGAAAAGCTTATGTGAGTAACGCTTGGTGAAAGATTCGGATCAACTTACCTAGTACGTAGGAAATTGAACTAAACTTGTACTACTATTGATTTCTTTATTGAGGTGTCGTCTACTTAACCTAGCTAACGCGCTGCAGCGACATGGAACTGCAAGTTTGGAGCTATAATGGAATGTGTTCGAGAATTTATGAGAGCTAGTTCCATTACGAGGGGACTCTACCAAGTTCTTCAGTTCTCGCATCAGGTGTTCGTAATAGTAACGGTCTTAAAAGCTTCCAAACGGGATGGGATGTTGAGGTTCAACACTAGAGTTGCATTTTAAGGATCCCGGGGGCATTTGTGATAGGGTAGTTTTGAAACAGCAGCCATAAAATGTCTTCACTAAGACTACCGAGTTTGTATCTATTCTATGAATTTTGTTTCCCTTGACATACTTAGTACGTTTAAGGCCACTGAATACCGTCCTTTTCTTATGGACGATTCCGTGGAAAAATTCCGTGGACGATTTTTCATTTATCACTCAATATTTCTGAACTAATTTTGATAATAAAGTTTTATTTCATAATCCCTAGAATCTTAAAAAGAGATATCTGTGGAAAAAGTCAAGCATAATTTACAATTGTTTACAAGATAGTTTACAAATAATTTGTTTGCTTTTTTCCGCAATTCTGAATTTGCAAAATTTCTCCACTTTAAATTCTAGGTATTATTTGTACAATTTGTGTCGAAAAGTTTTTGAAAAATGCAGTAATCTCAAAAGTCGAAGTAACCTTCGTAGCGAAATTTTTATTGATAATCCCTAGAATATTACGAAGAGATATCTTTGAAGAAAGTCTAAGGTAATTTACAAGGAATTGTTTACAAGATAATTTACAAAGAATTTGTTGGCTTTTCTCAGAAATTCTGGGTATAGAAAATTTCTCCACGTCAGGTTCTAGGTATTACCAAGTGTAACATTTGGGTCGAAAAATTTTTGCAACATATGCAACAGCTATTGTGAAATCGTCCACGCAATTTTCTCGTTTTTTTCCCCCCATTCAGTGAATGTGAAATAAGAGAAAGGGTATACTGTGGCCTTAGCATACTTAATACGTTTCTATTTGGCAACCAAAATTATTTTTGCAAAACTGACGTCATTTGATGATGAGTCTCAAAATTTCGTACCTGGAAACTGACGACTCCGTCATTTCTGTTTTTGAAGGTGTTGAAGACAAAGTGAGCGTACTGTGTCGCATCTGTCAAAAATAAGAAAAGAAAAGTTTTTGCATACAACGTAAAGGAGTGTCTCAGACACATTGGAAAACTCCAACAGTCTCTTTGTACGGAAGAAGAAAAAGAAAAGAGAGTACAATAGGATGTATCTTTTTCCCTTACCTCCCTGTGGGAAGAACTGAGCAAAGATTTCCTTGAAGGAGTCCTCGTCGACGGTTCCCGTAGGACATTCCTGTAGGCAATAGGATGAACATGGAGGAAAAAGACAAGAAACAGAGAAACAAGTTTTTAATATATTGACATACCAAATCATAAGGTTCTCGTGAAAGATGAGAGTGTTAGATCTCTAATTAGACTCCTTTTTTTTAATCAATAACTTTCCTTTCTTCTCTCACTCCCTCTTTCGAGAAGGAAATGAGAGATGGGCAACTTTGAATCTGCCGTCTACTTCCATTGCAATCAGGCCTCATCTTCACTGAGCAACTTTTTGGTTTCCTTTGTTCCCTTCGTTTTTTGACAGCCAAGGGTAACAATCCAACCCCAAAAAATTTAGAGATTACAATTTGGCGTGTGGGACAATCAATGTGTTCAACACTCATGCTAGTATCACGTGATGTCACTATAATACTGTTTCGTGTCCTTTCTTGTCTTATGGAGTTTCGAAATCGAAAAAAGGCTTCACACAAAAAAAGCAAGACATGAAAAGCAAGGTTACTACTTCCGAAAAGATTGAAGCCCCTCACGCAAGTGACAGCACTGTATTGTCCGCTCATGTACCAATGGACAGATCGAAAGATAATATTTAATTTATGTATCTATTTATTTATTTTTTAAAAAGGAAAAATAACAGAAAAGGTTGCTGAAGAGCGTTATCGATTTAAAGCCATAAACTATTTCACTTTGTTCAGTCGCTTAGAATAATAATCCGTAAGCTGTGGGCGGCAATGATTCCTATTGATGTGCTTGGGAGAATATTAGATTCTACTCAGCCGAACGTCTTAGCTTGAGTCTCGTATTGATTCTGTCAAGAAGGATAATTCTTGTCTTTGCTGTCAGAAGAAAAAAGTGTGCAACTTTTACCAGGTGACGGCCGCGCCAAAAATGCAGTTCGGTTAGTTCTGCTCAACTTGGGTATGATTTGTTGTAGTTGGCAGAACACTTTATACGTTAGGGAACGCCGGTGCTGGATCGATTAGCTGTAACTCTTGACCTTTTTTTTTATCTTGCCTTTCGTTTTTCTCCCCATTTCTTTGGTGCCGATCTCACTGAGCGAATCTGCTTCGGTATATTTAATCTCCCAGCTAGCCTTCCCTTATCTTAGCTCTAACTGTGCCATAATGCTGCTGCTATTCTCGCTTTATGCTTCCGTGTTGGGGAAATGAGGCACTCGGATAAAAAGGAAACGTAATCCGCTGCACCTGTCAAAGAATAGAAGAGCTAAGACGCCGTGGAGTTTACAAGCTCAACATCCTTTTTTTTCTTTCTTATTCTTCAACGAGAAAAAACTCCTTTGGAGCTTTATACAGTGCAGCACACAAGCCTGGGTTTTCTCTAAGCCACGAATATTGTCTCCCTGCCATGTAATTGAATGGCTGAAGACATTTAGGTAATCATTTTTGGTCCACAGATTATTTCTTTTGTTACAGAGACGATGGAATGGCTGGCAGGGACGGAGTGAAAAACATAAGCTAGCTTAAGAAAAATAAACTTGGGACTTTTTTTTTTGGTTGAGTATAGCTTAGTACTATCAATACAGTGTCTGAAGATGAATGCTGCTGTTTGGAGTTATTCATGATGAAGGCTTGGTGAGGACTGGTGAGCTTCGAGCTATAGCGTCACGGCACCGAATGTGGGTTGCTATGGACTCGTGTGTTCTACTAATTGTTCTTTCCTTCACTGAGTTAGCGCAGCTTTAGCCAGTGGGTAAGGAAAGAGGCAGTGGGTAGAGCAAGGGAAATGTTGGGGGGCAGAAATGGAAACCCATTAGATTAGTGTTTTGTAGACTGGCCAGGTTTGCCTGCCTGGTGTAATTAGGGGAGAAGAATTGACCTAAAGGGGGCAGGTCGAGAAAAGCCCATCAAAATAGAAAAGGGGAAACTTACTTGCTTGAAACCACGATAAATGAGTTGGATTTCCTTGCGATTGAATTTGGTGGCTTTGATCAGTTTCTCCAGTTCCTCGGGCCGGTATCGGGTTACGTGCAGTACACTTTCGTCCAAGTCGTCGTCTGTGAGAAAAAATACTTGTAAAGTACATATTTTTTTGCATAAGTATATTCTTGTTCGATAGAGTGTTTCGCAATGTTGGAGTCATGATATTTACTATCTTTTCTCCATGTTTCATGGTGTGCGCTGAGCTAATTAGCGTCTTGAATGTTACATGGTTAGAGAGATTTTACATGGTTGTAGTTTATCTTACGTGCAACAGTGTTACGTCAATCTTTTTTCAAGCAAAACAGATTCCCCTGTGAAATGCTTGACAATCTGTTGTAATACCTAAAAAGTATTGAAAATAAAATGCCAGCAAAGAGCAAATGCTCACGCTGGTTTAAATTTAAAAAAACCCAGAAGATTAGTAAAGTCTTACAAAATGTTAATATATATATTAATATTATAGTGTGTAATATCTATAAAGTTTGATATCTATAATGTGTAATGTCTTTTTTTACCATTTATTTACCAACGTAGTTATCTGCCTGTTGATGTTTACCTGTATTAATATAATATTTTCATTCTACAGCGATTTGTACTCTCATTTAACATATTAGTCATTGGAAATATACATTTAAGAGTTCAGCGTAATTATTTGTTTCCGGTTTTGCCATACCGCAGTCATATCGCAGGGTTTGTTCTCGATTAAGCCAAAATGTGTTAATGTCAACGCGGTAACCTGTTCAAGTCACTTTTCGTGCGTTGTGTTTTTTCTCACTGTCGACAGCTAAGGCATTTTTGGAAAGTCACTAAAAAGCGAAAAAAATAAACGAACCCGCTTGTGCAATTTTATTGTTGGGAACTGCTTTGCGCGGCGTATTCTCGTTCCTTAATTGTTCTTTCCGCCGCCAGATGAACAAGTGCCTCAGTAATCTGACGCGAATATTTTCAGTCATGTGTTCTGTATCTGCGACTGCTGGACCAGATCGCTGCTGAACAGCGTTTCTACTCATAACTTTTTTTTTATTTGAGTGTACTCACAAAATGACCCAATGGAAGGTTTATGGAACTCTTCACTGACAAGATGTGTGGAATAACTGAGAGATTAAGCGCTCTTGCCTTCTCTTTCTTGTTTCACTAACAAAACTGTTCAGTATCCCTTCGCGCTAGAATTGTCGAGTGTGTATGAATCTGAATATTTTTCTGGAAATTCGGGTTTTTAGGAAAAATAGGGGTGCAAAGGGGCTGTGTTGGTTCAGTTTGGAAGACTGGGGCGAAGCTAGCTCGCCAAAAGGTGGTAGTATCGTTTGTGGCTCCGGGGGGTGTAAGAAATACACATGCGTTGCTGCTGGCAGGAGCTTCGCTTTCGCTGCAGCAATGCTGCTGCACATACACACAGAAATTGGCCGCCTTTGACGAACAGAAAGTGGGCTTTCCTGAGAAGGTTGTGCTGCCGAAAAAGGGGGAAAGGCGGAGTCAACGAAAACGCAGTGTCGGGAAACAGGTCTTTTAAAAGAAAACGAGTATTGGAGGGCTCCTGGCTGAGGTGATATATACCTGCAGGAAATCGATGATAGCTTATGCTCTTTCTCTCTTTGGCCTCGCCGTATTCTTACGCTTTCCCCAAGATGAGCTCTTTTTATTTTTCAAGAGGAACGTGTTTTCGAAGGGTCTCCCTCTCAAGTTAGACCGAAAAGGCACCACATTACGCTCATATAAAGTTATCGTATTGGAATTTCGTTCCTGTTTTTGTTGGGGTAGTCGGATTCGATCGACACTACGTATTTGCATTTCAACGGAAAAAGGAAGTGGGTTTCCTGGTTTCGATGGCGGCAGGATTGATGTTTCGACTTCGTTTCGGTACTGGGATCCTTTTGTACTCGAGAATATGTAGGAACTATCGAGATTAACTGGAATAAGTTTTGGAAAGCTAGACTTGTGTAAGGAGGCATTGCAGAAGGAAGCAAGTTTATGGTCTCCCAATTTTGGAGTAGGAAAACAACCTTTTGTGAGATCTTGCAGGACAGCAGCGTAAGCCTTTGTAGTTGAGCCGTCGATAATTGTTAGGAAGGGAAAAGTAATCCACTTTAGAGTTCTTGCCAATATTTGAAAGTTCAGAATGTCATTTTAATTTATTTTTTAGTTTAAATGCCGTCGTAGGCCGCGTCTGTTAACTGTTGCTTTTATTGGCCTTACTTTTATTGCTACATTTTCTTTAGTTTCATACATTTACCCATTGGAAGGACAGTACGTTTCTTTCGCTCAAATGTGAATACAGTGAAACCCAGTTAAGAGTAATTCGGATAGCGAGAAAACCCGTTTATTGAGAAGTTATTCTCAAGTCCCGTTTAACTCCCATTTAATACAATGGAGACTAACCTCGGATTATGCCAACTCGATCAATGAGAAAGCCCGCATATCGAGAAGGGATTTTCAATCTCCATTGGATATCTTACACGGAAATGTAGGTCCGGTTAATAACAACAAACTAAAGAGCCGCTTGACAAAATTATCTAAAAACAGGATTTCCGAATTCCAAGAAAAGCTTCTGGGAGTTCTTATTTAAGCGCATTTCACGGAAACAGACCTTTGATCTTTCACAGTTCTCGAATTGCTTTTCAATATTTCGCGAGCTCCAACCAGTTATGTAGTAGAAAGGGGTGGAAAAAAATGTCTAAGAAGAAGTGCAACAACTTTGTCGTTAGCCCAGCGAGTTGAAGTGCTGTCCTTACTGGAAAAAAAATGAAACCCAAGTGTCTATTGCACAAAAGTTTTCTGTTTATCCTAGTGTTATCAGAGAAATAGAAAAGGATCCAGGAAAATATTTTGGGCTATTGGCGGGACAGTTTGAATCCAGATCGTAAGCGCAAACGAACCAACGAATGACAGACTGTTTATCGAAAAGATAGAAAAAAATAGTTATATGTTTATTTATTTGCAATTTCTTTTATACAGTACTATTTATACGCTATTTAATAAAATCACATAAGGATATAGTGTTGTTTTTAGTCAGTTGGTATTTCTAGGTGTTAAAAATAGCCACCGCAGATAACCGCAAAAACCCGCTTAAGGAGAATCAGGCGGGTCGATCCTGGGCCCTTGCTGTTAAGCGGGTTCCAATGTAGTTGGTTTGGGTACTAATATCTGGTTCGAAATTTTCAGTAATTTTGTAAAGTTCTTATTAGTGAATTAAAAAAATATTTCCAGCGTGAGCATTTGCTCTTTGCTGGCCCTTTTTATTATTTCAAATATAAACAAAGATAACAAAAGAGAAAGTTTAACTTTCGACACATTGGCAAACTATAGCGACCTATGGTATGGCCGTCTTTTCCCTAAAGATATTGATTGCATTTTTTTTACAAAGCTGACAACTGTTGGAAAAGCTTTAACATTGAAAAGAAAAGATTCTGCGTTGAAACGTAACTTTAATTTTCATAGATCTTTTCTTAGTACTTGTTAGTGAGTTAGACAGTATGGGAGTAATGTAGAACGTGTGCCTAGCCTACAAGTTGAGATTGGGTACAATCTAGACCCGCTCGGTTTGATAAGCCCTAAGCGCCTTAGAAAATGCCCATGTTCTTTTATTTTTTTGCCTGAGGTGTTGGATGTGCTGAAGCAACGGTTCTGGTCGTTGATTCAAGACTGGGTCCAGACGTTCGGAAATCCCTGGTCAGACTCGCCAACCCCGGTGACGTTTGAAAAGAGCAAAAAATTCGTAGAACGTTGGGTGCTCAGGGACTTGTAACCGACGACAGACGTACAAAGCATAGCAACAAGCGAATGAATTGCCGTTTGTCTCTGTCTTCGTCGGCACGTGACTGGTATCGAATTTTCATTCTTACGGCTCGTTAACAAACGTAAACTTTCAGAACGGTTTCTATTCTTTGTCAGTTATCTAGCCTGGAACGAAACAAATTGTCTAATGAACTCGTTTTGATTAATGTTTCATTTTACACCATTTTTCATAATTTTGTTTTTAACTCACTTTAAAAAAGCACTTTTTAAAATTGAATCTTCGTAATATCGTCCGTCCTTTTTATTGATCTAATAATTTTGCTTCCTAAAATGTATAGTGTCATTTTAGACAATGAAGTGTGCATATCTAGGCATTTATTGGCGTAAACAGTATCAGATTGTTTATTTGCGTTAGCAAAGAGTTAGCATTTGTTAAATACGAATGATTGTTTTCGTCTTCTGTGCCGTATTCTTGTTATGTCAGCTAGTCGTGTGAGAGATTGTTTTTTTCTTACTTGTTCATTGTTGTACTGGATGCCGTTACATGGTTGATTCTTGCCGCACTCAGTTTCACTTGCTTATTTCATTAACTCAAATAGTAAGTGAATAAGAAGTATTCATAATAATAATAATAAGACTAAAAATAAAACGTAACAGATAAAACGTAAAAAAAGATAAAACGTAACACTATTGCATTTCGCGAAGAGATTAATAGAGTTTTTATTGCCGTCTATGTAGAAACAAACTTTTGCGTGTCTTCGCTATATCATAGCCCTTTTTTGATTTAATTTTTATAAGAAAACCTCCAAATTTGAAAACTTTCTGCGAGTAGTCAAAAACCTCGATAACATTTTATCATAAGGCCACTGTTTTTTATTTTACGTTGAGGGAATGGGAGAAACGAGAAAATTGCATGGATGATTTCGCCTTAACTTTTGCATACTTTTCGATAATTTTTTGACAAACATTTTTAAATTAATAATGCCTAGAATCTGAAGTGAATAAATTTTTACAATTCAGAATTTCGGTAAAAAGCAAACAAGGTACTTGAACTTGTAAATTATCTTTGCCTTTTTTCAAAGATATCTCTTCGTAAGATTCTAGGGATTATCTATTAAAACTTCACTGCCAAGATTACTTCGAGAAACATTTGAGTGGTAAATGCAAAATCGTCCACGCAAGTTTTCCGTGTAATCGTCCTTAAGAGAAAGGTAGTCTACAGTAGCCTTATTAAGGCCTACCCTGGAATTGGTGGATTCTTAGGTCATGTTTGCGCAACTTTGAAATTGTCGAATAATTCACAAAATACCTTTACTAAATAATCCTATCAATCTCTCTTCACTAACGACAGGAAAAGCACAAATACTGGTTTTGTGTGTTTTTGATCCGTAGAATCTTAAAAATTGGATTTTTTCTTAAAAAAAAACAGCACTTCGCATTTTAGTGTAATTTAAAAATAGCTATAATGATAATTATAATAATACTCATAATAAAAGCAAAATAGAAGTAACACACATGGAGTTAGTACTGGCTCTTATTTTCGCTTTTTCCCATCGTTGCTGAAAATCGAGGTCTGCACATTATACACTGTCTATGTAGCGAGTTCATAAATAAAGTGTTTCTCGCTGAAAGTGTGAAATTTATACGACAAGATTGCTCCTTCCGGCCTTGGTGTAATATTTACAACCGCTTTATCAACACAGTGCACACGTGCATGTTTATTCCTTAATTCCCGAGTGGAAAAAGCATGAGTAAACTTAGCATGTAGACGAGTACGGGGATTGTGGGGGGTGAAAAAGCGATTTATTTGTGTTTGTCGATGGGACAGGCAAAAGCCAAAGTGTACGCTCAGTTTGTTGATAGAATTGTTCCGTTGGCACCGAGTCCAAACATTGCATAGTGACGTCGTTCTCTTTACAAACAAATGGCATCCATCTCCGTGATCTATCTGGCGTTCGTTCCGCCCTGATATTTTTTTCGCTCTAGGCCTCAGTA
Source organism: Triops cancriformis (assembly GCA_020615345.1). Taxonomy (NCBI): domain Eukaryota; kingdom Metazoa; phylum Arthropoda; class Branchiopoda; order Notostraca; family Triopsidae; genus Triops; species Triops cancriformis. The sequence goes on along the minus strand of JAHZNP010000078.1, from coordinate 50,366 downwards.
AACTGTTTTAAAGACGGCTATGGAACCTATTCTGGCTTGGGGGGGCGGGTTCCTGGGGGACCACTGGGTTAAAACTCGTCTTCATAACCCCATTCGGACAAGAGAGTGAACATTTGCATAAAATAGCGACACATTCCTGCTCGCCAATCGTTCCCTTTAAAACCCCCAGCAATTTCTTGCGTCAGCGTGGTAATTGTCCGTAACATGAAAGGGCGAGAAAGGACTAAATTAGACGTCCGCAGTTGCTAACAGCTGGCTGGCAACAATTGGACTTCAAATTAGTCGCTCTCCCCCCTTCCATACTCCATAACTTCCTCACTCTTCCGCGTAAATGAACAAACCGAGGGGGGTAATTTATAAAAAAAATCTTACGAACGTCCATACGAACAATTTCGACGTAAAAGGTGAAAACATTTCTTACCCTTTTTCTTGTTTCTCCGAAACATTTTTAATTAAGAACGGAAATACCACCCAAAAAGTTTCCCAACTTGTTTCACATGTTCCAATTATTGCCCAGACAATGTAGGACTGGAAAACACTAAGACACTTCTGGGATGGTGATCTGGTCGACTACCCGTACCAAGATCCTGAGTTCGATTAACAAACCCGAAAGTCGGTTAGCACCCACCCAAGGCGGGTCTCCTCGACTTAGGGCGGATCTGGTCGACTTTTTCTTCCAACTCCCCACTTCGACTTGCCCCCGCCTTTCATCTTCAAGCCGCCAAAGGGGTGAACCACGGTACAGAAGCAGAAATGTCACGAGATCAGTGTAAATCGAGGGGCGTCCTGCTCGATTGGACCCTCATTAAGAACGTCATTGAGCTGATTGCTACCTATTTTCCTTGTTCTCCCCCTGAAAAAAAGATTTTTTTCTGGGTTTTAAAGGAAAAAGGGGGGACAAATTGGTCTTAGCAAGTAGGTCGAGGGAGTAATTGTGTGTCCTTTTTGACCTTCGTGGGAACAAAGTCGTGTGATGAGGGTTAGCGAACCGTTTAATTTAGCGAGGAAGCAAGCAACAAAAGTTGGAGAACAGTCTTGCTCGGTAGGTCATAAATTGCACATACCTTGATTTGGCACGCACCAAGGCAACTTTATAACCATAGTGTCATGGGAGGATGACGCGCAGTGCAACACGTGGTTCCGCTTGGTTTCAAGCCATAGTGAAGGTGGCGTGGCGTCCCCTCCCCTTTGGCATTCTCCCCACTTTGGCCCTGCTTTATTTCCTTTTTTTCCTTGGCGCCAATGTCGTATATTTTGGAAAGCGTAATGATAGGTTGCATATGCAAGTGGAATGGCAAAGGCACACGCAACTGTCGCCGTTTATCTCAATAAAAAAGAAGCGAAGGACTCGGTATTTTCCTGCGAGCGTTCCCGACGGAATTTTAGTTTCAGTACCCTGCCATCTGGCGGTAGCAGAGGGGTGCCGAAAAGATGGGCGTCCGTAAAGAAACAAAGAGTTTGGACCATCTTAAATGGATGTAGCTTCCTTCCAGGTTGTTTCTTAGCGGGTTTGACGAGTACCGTCTTTAGAGGAAGCGTATTGAATTCTTGCTGGATTCGGGAGATGTTTGTGCGCGTCTTAGAAATTGTGTAGAACAAGAGAAATAGACGTTCGCGTTGGAAATGACGAGGCGCGTCATCCATCACGGTGGATTTTGACATGAAATATAACTCAAGGAGTACAGGAGATTGGGAGTCTTTCTTTCCTGGCTTAAATTCTTTTTGTTGCGGCTGAAGTGTGCCAAACCTTGATCACTAGGGTTAACGAAATCGACAAGAACTAGAGAGTTGACGCTAGGTTTTATCGAAATCAATAAGAAACCCATTAACTTTTTGCCCTGTATGCTTTTTATTTATGTGGTACGGGAGAGAAAAAATTCCCTCCCATTTATTTTCAGATTCCTCTGCGCTATTGATTCGATTGCAATATCAAATGTTAACTTCCTTTGAGCTCGCAGTCTTACGCATAGCAAATGAACTTCTTTTGCATATTAAATGTTGGATTTAATATCATTACTAGAATGATGGAGGAACATTTTAAATTATGATTGTCTTTTAAATAGAAAATATTATTCAACTTTCAGTGAAGGTATGACTTAAGAAGGATGAATTAATTTTAGATTGAACTCAAATGTTGCCTGCTCTTTTTGAATTGAGATAGTACGAATACCAAATATGTGGCTTTCAAATAAGTCTCATTACGTTTTACAAAGAGACGGTTTAAGTTTTTTTTCAGCCGAATGCTACATAACCTTCATTGCTCATAGACCATAAGTTATTTTTTATGTTCGTAACAAAACTTCCGAAATGTGAAAATTTTGGGCAAGACAAAAGTAAAAAGATTTTCTTCTCATCTTCTTGCGGTGAAAGCTTTGCTTATTGCTGCTGTGGATTTATCTATTATAGTTTCTTACTCACCAGTGTTTGATTACCTTGAACATATACCATATATGTATATGTTCAAGGTATATAAACATATGCGGATATGATATACACGAAGGGAACAGAACGTTCAAACAACACGTACGTGCTAAGTTATACATACATGCACTCGTACAATTATGTACAGTACATTCGTGGGGTTTTACTTCATACCTTGAAGCCTTTTCACTTTTTTCAACCCGTTTGGTTTCTTTGGATTTTTTTTTAAATGACTATGCAGAATTGCTTGCAAATTGCATTCGCGCCCAAAGACATTCGGGTGTTTGTGTAAAGGTCAAAGAAATGTAGAGTTGTGGAGTTCATTTGAGGCTCAAGTAGAAATTCCGGGCGTTGAATGTAAGTTAATGCGGAAAGAACTGAGAATGCGACAAAAGTGTAGGAGTGGCAAAGTGAACCGAGTACTTGCCCGCGGCGTCAAGTGGATGGTCGCCATTTTCCATGGCTCGCAAATTGCTACAAAAGCTTTCTAAAGTTTTCACACTTGGAGATGAACTCCGATTGTACGATGAAAGCTTACGATTTCCGAATCGTAACTTTTTTTACTATTCGCGTTTTTATTTGCTTGCTTTGGGAGCTTTCAATCCCGCGAGACATTCTGTGAAGTGCAACTCAGAAACAGCCCATCAGCAACGGAAACTTTCGTTAATAAAAGTGTCTTGAACTCGCTATGAGAACTTTTTGAACATATAACCTATTAGAAATGTAAACATATATTGCGAGTTAGCAATGTATATTGTTTTCTTTTTTTGTTAGACATTAGCCCTCAGGGAGGTATTCGATTTTTTAAAAAGAATTTTACGAAATGTTGAAATTTTTTAATGAGTTTTTTCTAAATTTTTTCTGGACGTTTTACGTTTTTTTATATTTGGCATTCTCCTATCTTCACCATTATAAAATCAGAATTTCGAGGATGTGGGCGTAAACCTCCATAAATACGGCCATGTCTATAGTTTATAAATTGACCCGAAGGAATTGTTAGAGTTTTGGTTATATATGGGCACCATTTTCTGAAACAATTAGTCGCCCATAAGCGACGTGAATACTTTGCTATTCGAGGTTCGGTTGTTAAAATTATCATTAATAGCGTGCCGTTCGCGTTTCCAGGTCTTCGGAGATACAATATTTTGAATCTGGCGCTTGGTGTTTTGAGTACAATTGAGCCAAAGTTTGGGAGAATTTAATGTCGTTTTTTATTTAAATAAAATTTTTAGTTTGTGTCCAGTATTATCGTGAAAAGACCTTAAGATGTCAAGCGTACCAAAAACAGAAACCAGACTGTCACTCATTGATGCTTGGATAAAGTATTCGACTAATTATATGCGTGAACCCAGTGAGACCAATCTTGCCAGTCTTAAACGACAGTTTAATGTAAGCCACAACTCCTCTTTTACTTATACATTGTAATTGACGTGGAATAGGTTCTCGTGGAATTAAAAACTTAACTTATTTTAACAGATCTTGGGTCATACCAATATTGAAGAAACGCTCAGTAAAGACTCCTACACATGCGTCACGTTCCTGAACAACTTACATGAGCTGCTTACCTCATTCCCGAGCCAAACATCAATCGTCTTTGGAAGTTTAGAGTTATTACGCCTCCTTTCCAGCAAGTCTTCTTTAGCCACCGCCTACAGAACGAGTTTTTTCCCCCCCTTGCTCGAATTGCTCCGATCACGAGATTTGCAGCTCACTGCAGAGCAAGCAAAACTTACTCTCCAAGTCCTGTCCAATTTAAGCGAGAATTTCTCGTTAAACGGAATTTTCAACCCATGGATGCCCAAGTTCATTAACTTTATGCTATCGGAATTAACATCCGAGACAAATCGTCATGCCAACAGCCCGTTTAACGACCCGGAATGCAAAGTTCTCGCTTTGCATATCTTGGCCAATCTCGCTCGCGAAGAATCCAAGCAAGTTATCGAACTCATTGCGCATTCACCGTCGTTTAAGACTTTCATTAGTAGGAAACTTAAAAAACACTTTTTGCTCTTTTGTCTCATTTGTATTCTTTTGCTTGTGTCTAGAATTCTGCTGCCTTTCCGAGTTGGCCAAACAGTGCGGTTTATACATCGTTGAAATCTTCAGCCATGATGTCTTCGCCCAGTTTTTAGTGCCAGACGTATTACTGCCCTTCATGGTGACTAATCTCGCTTTCGCTGTCCAGAACGAAAACGCCGCCCATCTTCGTCGTTTCGTTACGCTATTAGATCGTCTGTTAGAAAAACAGATATGGAAAGAAGCACTCTTTCAGAGCTCAGAGTTCAAAGCGTTAATTAGTAAGATTTTTTCTATAATTTTATACTAGTCCTTGTTAAATTGCAGAAAATTGACGAAAAATAAAACATGAAAAGTTTACTTTTCTTTAATTCTACGAGTATTATTATTAGTATGTCTTGTGAATTGTATTAGTGGTATCGTATTTCAATTTATTGTAAGTGTATTACTTAATGGCACACTTCGTATTACTGCAATTTGTAAAAAAAATATAAATCTCTTGATTTTTTTAGGAACAAAACCCGTTATTATTATTAGTAGCACTAGAACTAATAATTATCTTTGTATTATTATTTTCTAGACGGACTACTCTCAAATTTGCTTTCGTTTGCATCGACTATCAAGGAGCCTGTTGCAGAAATAGTTTCCCTGTTGGCAGAATGCAAATTCCTCGACCAAGTGACGCTCAGTCAAGTTCTGAATCAAGTTTCGGAAGTGTGTGATACCATCTGGGCATTGAAACTTTTGCTGGCTTTCTTCAAAGCGGGCTACATGACCATTGAAGGGTTTAACATGGTTCAACGACGCCTTTGGGACCAATTAGTGAGGTTAACCGAAAATTTAACGCTAGCGTCATGGAAAGAAGCTGAAACCATTTGGATGAGGCACCTCTTACAAGTTATTTTGGGTACAAAATCTTCCTTTTGTTACGAACAAAATCTTCAATTTTGTTCGTAAGAGTAAATTTGGGTTTCAGTTTTGTTAGAGCGCGAACCCGAGTTGGCATTTGACCTCTGCCCGGATGTGTGGCACAATTGGTGCTGGCAAGTGATTGAGGCTTGTCCTGATTTGCTGGGAAGCCGGGCTAAAGCCATTCCCGGTACAAATTCCGTGGCCGTGCTGGTGGTTCTCGTTTACGCAAAATTGTCGGCCCTGAATGTGTCCTACACTCCGGGCTATACGGACTTAATTGAAAAAGAAGAGGTGAACCAACTTATGGCTGCCGCGCTATTGCTAGGAGACGCCGAAGACAAGGAGACAGTTTTGCAATGGATGCGGTCACCTGGTTTGGGAGGAGTAAAGTAATTGCCTTTTCCTTTGTCTTGCATTTTAGTTGGAATAACTGGGATTTTGCTTACAGCGTAGCGCGTCTTGCAAAGACCCTTTGTCGGTCAGACCCAGAAAATTCCGTCAAGATGCAACCCTGTTTGATGCCAACGAGTTTTTACGCGAAAACCTTTGCCGACGCGGAGGAATTCCTTGCCGAGGATTTCAGTGGAACCAATTCGTTAACTTCAGCGTCGTTAGGTCGGTTAAGTAAAAATATCTGGTCTGTTTCACAAGGTTATATGGAAACACAGCGACAACAATTGGAACATCATTTGACTGTCACACGCGTTCAGGTAAAATTGAAAGTTGTCCGTCTTTTACTGATTTTAAAACAGCTCATTACTTTACAACGAATAAGTGAGAAAGTTCTTCCTTTTCCAATGTTCGTTTGGTTTTTTTATAACGTCACATGTTTATTGATTTTACAATAATTTGTTATTTATTTACTAGATGGAAGAAGCTTTGAGCTGTCTGGCCATGTATACTGAAAAATGTGAGAAGCTGGAATTAAAAGTCGAGGATTATAAAGCAAAACTGAAAAACAATGTTCATGTAGCTCAGCAAGCTGTCTTGGAGCATCGGCAAATCATCGAAGATTTGAAAGTAATAATGAAATGCAAATTGCGTACTGTTAACCCACCATTTTTCGCACTAATTCTGTGTAGGGGCAATTAGCGCAGTCTGGGAAAATGAATGAGGAGTTAGTAACTAAAGAAGAAGTCTTACGCCAGAGGATCGAAAAGCTGAAAAAATCACAGGAGGCATTGCAAGCTGAGAAGACGGAATTAGAACACAGTTTGCAAGGTAATACGCTGGATAGTTCTGTTAGCAGAGTCTAAATTCTCTCAAATAGTTTCCGAGAGTCGTGGGCTCAACTTGGAAGCAAATATCACGGAACTTCAGGCAAAATTGGAGTCGGAAGAAGCCGCAAAAGTTGAACAGGACAAAGTGTTCAAAAACCTCGTGAAGGCACGGAAATTTTTACTGTCCCAGATCTTTGCCACAGTATTGTAACCTATAATGTGTGCTTTTTATTTCTAGGAAGTGGAAAAGAAAGAAGCTACCATTGACGGCCTGAAAGCCAATATTCACTCGCAGGACAAAAAACTAAAAGAATCGGAAAGTGAAATTCAAAGACTGCAGAAAATATGCGATTTTATCAAAGACTTAGCTTCGAAAAAGTAACTACGTTTGCTTGTTCATCCGCCTCTTGGTACTTAACATCATGTAAATTGCCATATCAACCATTCTTCCGCTTTATGGGAGAAATTTACTGTAAATCATCGTCGAACACCGTCTGTTTTGACATAGAAGGTCTCTACAAGCAACTTGCTATTCAATACATGCTTTTTAGAAAGAATATTGGATTTATTATTATTATTACGGAATGCATAGCATTGTTTTGTAAACAATTTGTTTTACAAAAAGTAATAAGAACATTTTTAGTGCATTTTGTACACGAAAGCGCGCAGAATTCAAATGACGTTCCGCAAGCGTACAAATGCCACACGTGTCGGTCGTACTGTTCAACTTCAGAAAGAAAAAATAAGAAACAGAATAAACAAAATAAAACTGCCACACTTTAAAGACTTTTAATACTTTAAAGATTACAAAATATTAAGAATAAAATAAAAATGTCAAAACCACGGTTTGGTAATCGATAGATCCAACAGTATGATGGTGTACTATCTACTGCATATGTCAACTTATTCTCGGTACTCTATTTATTTCCTGTTCTTAATATAAGTTACTTCATGGATGACAAAAGTGTAGCGATTCACGATTTTTATGACACTTTTCTAACACTTCCAATAGAATTTTGGTCGCATTTTCTATTTACATTTCTTATGGGCACCGCAGACAATTCTGATTCCCATTCTTGTTCGTGTGTGGTACTTTACAATATTTAAGTTGAAAGGATCTGTCATCACTGAACAGTAAAAAATATTTATATAATCATAAAAAAGAGGGTACATGTAAGGGCAAAAGTGAGAGTGAGAATGTCAGGTATAAATCATGTCAGATTTCCCACATCTTAACAGTACTAGCTGTTCCGCGTCTCAGGGTCGAACACGGACAAAGTTTGTTGCTAACAATGAAAATGCGTTCCTGCTCTTTAGGGGGCGGTAGGTTCGTCTCGCTTGATTGCCCAAACCGTTTAATAACGCAGAAATAAAAGATTTCTACAGCGCTTAACAAGCTAAACCCGAAACCCAGTCCAAGTAAACCACCAGTGGCCGCTGTTGAAATATAAATAATTTGCGTGAACAGCTGTCTCAAATTAAGACAGAAAAAGGAATACGTACAGATGAAATCTTCCCATCGGTAGCGCGTATCTTTTTTGTACCGAATTATACGCTCTGACCGGAAATAAACACGCAATACTGCCACGTTTTCCCTGTTTGCAAATGATTTAGTTTTGAATGTTTAAAGGCTCACAATATCAATCTACTGGTTTCACCTGATATCGGTTAAATTAGTATAATTTGTTTGCCTCTGACGACGGTCTTTGATTTCATTGAGTTTGAAACCTTTCCCCGGGTAGGGCGTAGTAATAAATTCCACGCCGTAGAAGGTATCATCACAAGAAGGGACACAATCGCATTCTAACGAATGTTTTAACTCGAACGAGACATTCGCTAGGCATTCGTACTTTGAAATATTGCAATTCCGCTCGAGCGTCCATTCTGTCATTCAAAACGAGAGAAACTTACCGAAATTAAGTTTTATAGGGCTCATTCCGAAGTACAGTTCTGGTTACGTTCGTAGGGTGCGCTAGTAGGAAGCCGCCATTTATTCTCCACTTATTGTTGACAGTTACCACTGTCGCTAGGATACCAGCTTTATTTTTTAGGATTCTACGTAAACTATAACGATCTTGTTTTTTATATTTACCACTGTCGCTAGGTTTGGTTTTACTTTCGTACAACATAAACAATCTTATATGCACCGGTATCCTAACGACACTAGTAACTATCAACAAACGGACAGTAAATGGCGGCTTCCTACTAGCGCACCCTACGAGCGCAGCCAGAACTGCACTTCGGAATGCGCCCGATAGATCAAAAATACTTGTGAGGTAGTAAGGCTGACACCCACATCTGTCGCCCATGAATTTCGCGGTGCACAGAGCAGTACAAACTGAGTGGCTGTAATTGCCCATTTTCAAGGCCGGTTCGCCTTCATCGTGAAACTTGCATCCTCGTGAACTAAGCGGCAAGTTGCGCACCGAAGTCGTCGAAGCCACTTCACCTCCGCCGACAGCTAGAAGAGTCTGGTAGCCAGGGTGTACCAGAAAGGCTCGTTCTAATACTTGTGGAAAAACGTCAGGCCTATTGAGCGACACCTAAAAGACAATCTGTTAGCTCAAGATAAAATAAAGGAATCAATTCACTTTAAACCCATTTATGGTGCTAGCAGTAACGCCGTAGTCATCCAGCTGTGCGTCGAGGAGGAGTTTCAGCCCGCGACTAGTACCGGCGCCTGCAGTGTAGTACGGTGGGTACGGCTTGGTTAGCGCGAAGGAATTGAATACACAGCAGAAGCCTCGCGGAGTCGGCAAAAGCTCAAATTTGTTGGTACATTCTTCAGCACCTTGCCAACTGCAGTCCATAATGATATCATCGCAAGAAGGCGAAAGCTTAAAGAACCATTAGAGGATTAGTTTAATTCAGATTTATGCCTACGCACCAAAAATGAGCTTGAACAAAATCCAAGGTTTTATTTTGACAAATCAAAGTTCAAGCCTTCATACCGCCAGAGATGCCAGGCCAAATCAAAATCAAGTCCAGCGAAAAAAGAAATTTAGTTAATCTCAAACTCTTTTAGTGGATTTGACTGATCCATGTCAAGTCTTTTCATATATTGTTTTCATAAAAATATAACAAAGTAACTGCTTCTAACCTATCATACATACTTTTTATTTCGATGTAAACATACGTATTAAAAGCATACAGTACGTAATGACATATAAAATCTGTTACCCTTAAAAACATAAGTTTTTAAAAAACTTCAGGTGTTATCCTGGCTCGTTGGAGTCGTAATAGTCTTCCTTTGTAGCTAAAAATAGACATAACTTTGCAAAGCTCACATGTTAACTGTTTCTTGTATAAAGAGAACTCAATCTATTAATATAATAGTGATAGGGCCGGCCTTCTCCTTCAGTCATGGAATTAGAACGTCAGCTTAATTGAGTGTAAAATCTCAACCCTTTGCTTCATTCAAAAAATAGTCTTAAATAGGACTTAAGTCCACCTCAAGTCCAAATCGTCACAAGTTTGGTTTAATTATACCATTAGAGTGCAATACCCCAGAAAAGGTAGCATACATCAGTGTAGTGCTTACATCCTCAAGAAGTTTGGCAAAACTCGCTCCAGTTAAATTCAGCAATTTGAATGTCCGTCTGACATCTTCCATCTCTACTTTCCCAGTCATTATGCCATCCAAATTGGTCCCCGCGCGAATAAGTTTGGCGAACTCTTTGTACCGGTGTTGTAACCTAAAGAATTCGTTAAATCACCGTGGAACGCCATTAAGAAAGAGCGGAAGAAATTGAAAGTTAGGAAAGGTACCCGTGTCGAGCCAAGTAAGCGTTAACTTTGCTAAAGGAAGCCTGGTTCACGTTACAGACAGTAACAGTGGGAAACGGGACCTGAGCAATGGAATAGCTCGTCGAATCTACGGTGGTCAGAATCGGGTTAATGGTCCATTCTCGCCACACTTTCCAGCACAGAACGCCAGAAATACCCAAACCCACTCCGAATGCAATGCACCACATCCACCTTGAAAAATACGTGTCAGATGGAAAGACACTTTTGGTTGTTAAGCGACAAGTGTAATGCAATTTACTTTTCCCAGTTGCGCGAATCTTTAGAAGAAATATATTTCAGACCGTGCATGGAACTGTTGCTCAAGAATTGGGCAAGAAGCACTTGTTCCTTGTTGCGTTTCCTGGGCATTATTTCCACATATAATTGACAACAATAACAACAATTCTTACACAGTAATAGAGGAAACACAGTTTTGTTCAAAGAGATGATTCGAGAGCAATACCTTCGTCTAGTTTAATGTGAACAGGACGAGGCGTCGGTCTTATATGCGATTTACGGAATGTGACTGATGGACAAGTTCATTATTTGTTCATTCATGTTTCTGAGGGTGGTAGGTCGTGCCACAACTGCCTTTAAAATGTGTCGACGCCTTTTTCATATGGGTCTTGATGAAGCTGACAAACGAAATGGATGTTTACAGTCCACTTGTGACTCGGAATTTAATGACTAGATAAACATGCGTGAAGCAAGCTTGGTAACCTCTATGAAGTAGATTTAACATATGTGGTGCAGAAGCACATGTTTTGGTTTCTTTGTTCTTGTTGCAGTCCTACTTCTAATAGTCTGCAGTAGCTTCTTTGTCCCTGCTTTAAAAAAAAGTCGATAGCAACCCTTGTTTCAAGTTGATGTTGACGGAAATCGCAACAGTGGGCGGACTTGCCTATCCTCTCGCTCTCGTAACATTCGAATAACATTGGTAATATTGGAATACCATGATCGAACATTTGAATATCATGATCGATCATTCTAATACCGTGACATTTATATACATATTCAATACAATAAAATCTGAGTTCGTAATTATTTTCGTAGATTACTAGTAGTTTTTAGTTCATTTGTTCAAAAGTTTTTAGTCCATTTGTAAATGCGAATTAAATTTCAACTTTCCTCGGGGAAAAGGCTATGTTACGTATAAGGCCTCAAGTTGCAGTACATTATCGTTTTCCTAATTTATTGGCGAAAACAGAAAGCAAATCGTCGGTTAGTTCAGATTTATCACCTGAAAAATTTCCTAAAATTTCCTAGTGACAACTCCAAAACTAAACGTCGGGTTTGATTTCCGTTTTCGCTAAATGAATATGTTGAAATGGCTCTACTTAACCTTACGACCGAATGTTTGGAAATGCTTTTCTGCAAAGAAAAACTGAAATTTGACTCGCTGTTTACAAATTGACAAGGAACTTTAAAAATTAAATCTCGACGATGTGCACTAGGTATTATTGTCCAAAACTTCACTATCGAGATTTTTTAATGAAACACTGATAGGTTGTGGCAAAATCGTTGACGCCGTTTAGCATGTGATTCCCAATACCACGGTTAAAGGGCAATGGACACCAAAAGACGCATTTAGAGATTTTGATGGATTATTATAATACACATTATTCTAAGAACAAAAAAAAAGTTTCGATTTTTTCTGACCAGCCGTTCTGGAGATATTCATTTCCAAAATTTGGCCTTTTCCCGCGATGAGAGGCGTGACGTCACGGACGGGAAAATTTGAATTTCAGGTTTCTTATATCCTAAATATCTTCGTTATTATTTCGCACCTGAGAAAAAAGACACTTATATCCGGAAACTAGGTTTTTTAAATCTTTTTTATAAGATAAATTTACTTTTGGGCGTCCATTGCCCTTCGAGGTGTACCGTAGACTTCAGTGTTTTTGTTCCAGCTTACGCTTTTCTACAAAGATTTTTTTACAATATTTTGGTACCTGTTTCAATCCAACTAGGAAATTTTAGAAGAAGGAAACAAATTACGAAGTCAGATTTTTTACTGTTTTTGCGTGTAATGTTTTTTCGTTCTATTCCTTGTACTTATTTTCTACAGCGCATACCTATAGCTGTAGAATTAAGTCAATTGACTGACGCTCCCAATGACCTCTTTCCCTCTGAGACATAGCAGTTTACAAAGGAAATAGGCCAATGGTCTTCGTGACACACAATAGGCCTGATGTCTGATACAAGCGTTACTAATTAACATTGATTTGATTCTGAGGACATGGAAGCGCGACTTCGGAGCTAAAAGAAGCGTGATCAAGCGTAAAACTTTACAATAGTGATTTGACTAGACGAAGCTAGAAACTAGAAAACAAAACTTGAACGAGACCACTAGCTGAAATATCCATTCCTCCTTGAAGTGTTCAGTGTAAGAGGTCAATATTGTAAACCGCGAAATGTTTTCCTGACAAGCTAAAGGAACAGGAACCAACTTTGCGATACTACTACGGCACATAATTGAAAGTGAGTTAAAGAAAGTGGATAATTCTTACATTATATTTCTATTTGTCCTTACTAGATGCGAAAATTTCAGTGGGTGCCATTTGTGGCCGTTTGTTTATTAATAACTGTTGGAGAACTGGTTCAAGGGGCCGAAATTATAGTGTTGATGGCGTTTGCGGCAAGAAGTCATGTTGCCGTCTTTAAACCGCTAGTGCGAGAGTTGGCTCAGCGAGGACACACAATTACTGTCCTAACTTCCCACTCCGTTCAGGAAAATTCTCCCAATATTCGCGAAATTACTTTCCGGAAAGTTGGCGATGCTACCAAGGACGTTAACTTGGGTTTTGGGGATGAACGTCCTACCGTTTTATCTTACTGGCATTCGATGCTTCCATGGGCCACCGAAGGCTGTGGAATCGCCTATAGTAGCACAGAACTCCAGGAAGTTTTGCGAGACCGTGGACACAGATATGACGTAGCTATTGTGGATGGGTTTCACAATGAATGCATGTTACCTTTAGTCCATTACTTCCAAGTACCTTTTGTGTATCTAACGCCTTGTACGCCTCCTCCGTGGATTCTCGAAGCTGTTGGAGCTCCGAATGCTTTTGCTTACGTACCGGGAATGCTTGGGACGCATACTAGCCACATGGATTTTGGGCAACGTCTCAACAACCTCTGGGATTCCCTTCTGCACATTTACTACCGCAAGTATTTCGTAATGCCACACTGGAATGCGTTCGCCCAGCAATTTTTGCCCGATACACCTGATGTTCGAGAAATCGAATCAAACGTTAGTCTTGTCTTCACTAATACACATCCAAGTATTACGTACCAATTCCCGTCAAATCCATCCACTGTTGAAGTAGGAGGCATGTATTGCAAACCGGCTGGACCGCTACCTCAAGTAAAGTGCAATAAAAGTTACAGCAAAAGAAGCTAAAATTTGCCTTGAAGTTAGTTTGTATTCACGCTCTTCTTTAAAGAGCAGTGGACACCAAAAACGCATATAGGGATTTTGACGGATTATTACAATAGCCATTATTCTAAGAATAGAGATTTTTTTCGATTTTTTCTGACTAGCCGTTCTGGAGATATTTATTTCCAAAGTTTGGGCCTTTTCCCGCCATGAGAAGCGTGACGTCACGGAAGGGAAAATTTGAATTTCATGGACAATGAATGCCAAAAACGCATATGCAGATTTTGATGGATTATTGTAAAACACATTAATCTAAGAGTAGAGAATTTTGTTTCGATTTTTTCTGACTAGCCGTTCTGGAGATATTTATTTTCAAAGTTTGGGCCTTTTCCCGCCCATGAGAGGCGTGACGTCACGGATTGGGAAAATTTGAATTTCAGATTTCTTAGTTCCTAAATATCTTCGTTATTATTTCGCACCTGAGAAAAAGATATCCTTATATCCTGAAACCAGATTTTACGTTCTTTTTTATAAGATAAAGTTGTTTTTGTGTGTCCATTGCCCTTTAAAGGAATTGGAAGATTTCGTGAGTGGTTCCGGACACCACGGTTTCATTATCTTAAGCTTCGGTTCTCTACTGCGGGGAGTGAATATTCCATTGAAGGCTAGAACCATGTTTGTCAAAGTCTTTAGTCGTATACCACAAAGAGTTCTGTGGAAGTGGGAAACAGATGAGAAAATTGAAGGCCTGAGCGACAATGTTCGTCTCGTTAAATGGCTTCCTCAGCAAGACCTCCTGGGTTCGTAAAAAAAAAATCCTAAAAAGGAAAGAAATGTTCACGTAGTGTCTTAAACAACCAATTTCTTTCAGGTCATGAAAAGATTCGGGCTTTCATTACACATGGTGGGTTATTAAGCACGCAAGAGAGTGTTTATCATGGTTGTCCGCTCATAGGCTTACCGAGTTACGGCGATCAAAATGTCAATATCGGTAAATTTCCAAATTTTGCTATTTTAGATTGAATCACTAGATATTGGTTTCGTTATCTCTTCGATTATAGCCAAAGCTTCAAAAGACGGTTATGCGATACACCTTAGATGGGATACGTTAAGTGAAGAAAAGATTTTTCAGGCAATCCAAACCATTGTCAACAATTCATCGTACGTTGAAAGCAATGTGGAGCAATTGTAATCTATTGAATCTATGTAGGTATTCCACCACTGTAAAACGTTTATCCAAGTTCTTGAAAGACCAGCCGCAAACTCCCGTGGAAAGAGCTGCCTACTGGGTGGAATACGTCATCCGTCACCGAGGAGCTTCCCATTTGCGTTCTCCAGCGCGTGATTTAAACTTTTTCCAAATTTACATGCTAGATATTATCTTGTTTGTCGTTATTGCAACTCAGATACTGCTAAGAATTCTTACAGTTATAGTACGAAGGTTGCAAAAGAAATGGTATTCGACTAATCTTTGCGTGGCACAGCAAAGAAAGATCACCAAGAAACAAATATAACATCTTATTTCGATTGAGTCTAATGCGAAACATAGTTTAACGTAATTGGAGTGACTAGTCATATTTACGCATAGAACTAAAGGAAACATTTTCAGAGCTCCAATAAAAATGGGTGCTAAGAAAAAATTACATGTACACAAAATAGTAATACAATTGCGTACGTAAAATAAAATAAAACATAATTTCAGAATCGCTTTTCTGGTTTGGTGAGAAAGGAGAAATTCTGTTTTGTGAAACTGCTCTTCAACGAAGACGTATATTGTTTCCAGAAGAGGTCTTTTCCGCGACTTTCTGTTATTGTTTTTCCAACTTATACAAACAAGTTAGTCCAGTATACAAAAATAAAACGATGCACATTCTAAAAGGAGACTACGCTATTTTTCAAGTCTGGATCTTGATGCCGGTGTCCAGGTCCAGGAATTGTTTCATTAGTTCGTAAGTCGTGAAGGAAACAGCGACCATCGGAATAGCGCGTAAATAATTGATAGACATGCCTCGATACAAGCCCTTGAAAACACCATCCTGTTGGTAAATCATCTTCAGAGTCGAAAGCATACCCAAGCTAGGAAAGAAAAAGAAATATTACACAATAAGAACCTGATTTTATACTCACAACCGACATATTTCAAATCTTTCTTTTTGATAATTAAAAAAACATATTCATCCATGCTCACATGTCTCTGCGATAAAAACAGCTATTAAACAACGCAAGAGTCCAATACCTAAAGCTATGTGTTTCTGGACTCATCATAGCCAGCTGCATTCTGCGTCGCGTTACATCGAAAGGATACGCAAAACTCTGCGCCACTGCTCCAGCTAAACCTCCACAGACTAGTTTGGCAGGCAAAAGTAAAACCAAGCCGCCTATTGACATGGGTAGGAAACGGAGACAATAAAAGTTCCGACTTAAAACTTTCATATTTGGAAAAAAAAAATTCGAAGAAATTTATTGGCGTTGAAGTCGTCTTTTCTCTTACCAGTGTTAGATGCGTGCTTATCGCAAGTTAAGTTTGGAAGATACTTCATACACCCGTATTTAAAATTTTCGAAGCAATAAAACGATAACCCTGCATACGGTATCATACCAATGACGGTAGGAGTGAAACCTCTATACAATGCACTTATGCCTCCTTCCTACGAAATTGAGAAATTGCTGTTAAGGCCCCGGTATACACAAACCTCTTATGGACGAATAACACGGGGAACTCTAAAAAAGGCTTCTGCGTAATGCTTTAGTACATTTCAAATCAATGCTTGCAGTAAAGTTGTCTTAATTGATATCTAGTGCCTGTGTTTGAGATCTTTTGAAAATATGCTTTTATTAAATTTAAAAACTGTAGGTGAATTTTTGCAAATTTTGAAATACTTGAAAAAATTAAATCTGGGTAACAGGAGCACTAAATATCTTCTCCCAACATTTTTTGGTGAAAATACGATTCAAATCGGACAAGTAGTTTTTACGATACCATTACTAGAATTACCAAATTGTAACTAATGATTTCGAAAAAACTACTCGTCCGATTTGAATCGTATTTTTACCAAAAAATGTAGAAAGAAGTTATCTTGTGCTCTTGTCAGCCAGATTTTATTTTTCTTAATATTTCAAGATTTGCAAAAACTCACCTACAGTTTTTAAATTTAATAAAAACATATTTTCAAAAGATCTCAAACACAGGCACTAGAACCAATTAAGACAACTTTACTGCAAGCATTGATTTGAAATATACTAAAGCACTACGCAGAAGCCTTTTTTAGAGCTCCCCGTGTTATTCGTCCATAAGAGGTTTGTGTATACCGGGGCCTTAATATAAAAATAGGCTTTGAATTTTCCATACCCGTCGACACATGGTAACTGCAGCATCCGTAATTCCTCTGTAGACATGTTCGCCGGTTACTTGGAAGGCTAATCTGGCCCGAATGGTGTCCAGAGGATAAGTTAACAATACTGCAGTGACACCTGCGCAAGATCCTGCGACGAATTTGGCAAGGTGGGAATTTGGCCCCATAAGTGATCCGAGGTGCTACGAATAATTGAAAATACGGACACATTTGAAGTCTTCGTAACTGAACATCATCGGCGCCGTGACTGTCGTTACTTTCTTGTAAATTTCGAAGGCGGTGAACTGGGTGGCCGCGTATGGAAAGATGCGAACCATTTGGGCCCCATTGCCTTTGTACAAAGCTATGAATTTTTCTTTGATGACAATCTGTTGCAGTCCTTTAATAACTCCTACAATACAAGCCAATATCACGTTTAAATTTGAAAATTGAGTTTCAGATGTATGCGCTTACCACAATTGTAATAATGCTTGTTTCGGGCTTGCAATAGGATTTTGACGCGGTCTAAAGGAGCAACAGTGGATTTGGAACATACTCCCGCAACTCCTGTGTGAAAAAATTGCATACGAATGATGAAACATTTCGAATACAGTTTTTAATTTTAAAAAACTTACCTCCCGCTAATAAAGACTTTAGAACAACATTTAGTCCAGTTTCTTGACTCGTCGTTACGACAACAGTCATAGCTAAAATAGCGGAATAGGAGATTGTTCCAAGCCCTTTTCAAAATTATTCTAACTTTGTAGAAAGGTTACCAGTCTCACCACCTTTCTCACTCCCACCAATTGCGACACAAGATCACTCAAGTCCACTCTCCGTAAGGATAGAGGTACCGTTTTCCAGCTTACGGTGTTTCGATGTCGCTCCAGTTCACTATTGAACGGCGAATGGGTTCCGATTCCCCGCGCGTTTGAAAAAGAGGGCATGGGGCTTGCTTTACCTTTCTTCTATGAAGAACGGAACGCTTCCCAATGTCCGCAAATCAGCTAATTTCACTCTTCTTTTGCAAGTAGCATCCTTAGGAGTCTTAAAAGGAATTTTTAAGGTTTTCATTTCCTAATTACTTGTTCTGCACGTTCATTAGCCTTTTATTGAAGTAGAAATACTAACAGGGAGACATTCTCTTTGTAAACCCATTGTCCTTGTAAAACTAGGTTGCATAAAACAAAACGGCAAAATGCATTCACATTCACGTCTTATGGCACCTTTTTCGCCAATGACGTATGGACCTTACGAGTGAATGTCCACATTCACGACAAATGACGCAAACGAGGTTTACGTTGATTTGGCTGGTGCACAGGCTTTGCCTTGAAAGAAATCCGATGTAATCCCATTACTGCACAGACCAGCCCTGTATTGCGACACTAACTAGAACAAAGGAAACTGCGTAAATGGGGAAATCCTGTGCTACGGAGCCAGCTTAACTCAATAGGACTGGATAGTATGAAATTAAGCGGAATTTAACTTTGACCGAATTCGCCTTATTTTGCATAATATATAACGGGAAAGTCCTGTTATATCATAGATGTAGACTAATTATAGCAATGAGCGGAGCTCACGCTATCAAATAGTTAAATACTATCCCCCTCCCCCCCTCAAAAAAAAACGGGGACAGTAACTTTTGTCCACAATAAGATTATGGGTTGATAAACCTGTATTCGAATAAGTAGACTCCACTTCACTGTGGTAAAAGCTATCGCAAGTCCTGACCTACAACCTGGTAGAAGCAACATCATATTCGTACATGAAACTCCTGTTCAAGATTAGTTTTGTATTCTGGTTATTGAACACTACAGCTTTTTTCCACGTCCAACGTTTTTCAATTTGTTTGTTCACATAACTGTTGCAATTGCGAATAAGAAGTAAAGATAGAGAGAGAGAGAGCCAGACGGGAAGAAGAAAATGAAGTCCTCTACCCAACCGAAGAGATTATTTTTTTTTCGCCACCAACGTGGAAACCGTTCACAACATTCAATACAAGTCTGCTTCTGACAAGTTTCATTGCGATACCGAACGCTTGCACTTTTTACATTTGCCTAGTGATGGACTACAAAGAACACTCGATTGAAAAACCGACCGTCTCGCGTACCATTTTAACACCGTTAACCCATTCCTTTCCAAACTGTTTCTTCCTACAAAGTAAAAGACCACGTGTTACTTGAAATGGATATAAACTCAACAGGTACCACAAGTTGTCTATTCATTCTTTTTTTTTGCCTTTTTCCTTCTTGTGGGATTTCGCTTAGGTTTAAAAAAAAGTGAGGATGAATGAAGGACACGGGACGTTGTGTCATTTACTAAAAGGAACAGGCGAGAAGATGGACGAAACCAATCCGTGCAAGACTAAAAACTGAGACGCCTGAGTTGAGGGAAGGCTAATCAAGTGTAAAAGCATGGATCAAAAGCTTCAAAAGATCAATTCTCTTTCTGCATTATCCCGAAACCCGGTGCCATGCGTCACACAAAGCCGAGATTGAACTCTCACAGTTAGGAAAACCAGTCCAAGTGACTGACATTCAACGAAAGGGACCAAACTAGTTTTCTCAACGGACTAATTTTTTTTTTCCAAGGCTCTACGTAAGGAAGAAAAAGAGAAGTTTATTGGTTACGCTATTCCGAAACATAACAAAAAGGGGGTAAAATTAAAATAATTTGAAAAAAATACGGGCTTCGTAAAGGGTGGAGCCATGGGAGGACGGGTATTACGAATTTTTCTTTCTTTTAAACAAGAGTAACGAATATGAACTGGTGGGCATAAGCAATTTTTCTTGTCTGACGGGATTCCTTCGTCTCCTTTTTTTGCGTGTTGTTTTTGGTGGTTGGTTGTAATTTCCACTTTGCTGTCGAGTCTACAGGAAATAGTCCGGTGTGCGACGTGTGACGTGCGGTTCTCCTCTCCTTGGGGCGGGGTCGAATTGCAGGCTAAGTGTAACATAATTGATAACAACAGCTGATGGCGAAGTTCGCAATGTTTATGAACTTACAATGAATATTTCAGACCGTCGTCCAATTCCATGATGGCTGCTTGGTTTCCACAGCGATAACAGTAATTGGGGGCGGAGAAAATCGTAACTACGTTGCGATCATGACACCTAATCAGAGGATTGAAACGTATTAGAACCATTTTCCCTTTTAGACGGAAAAAAAATGTCTGAAGATTCTGAGAAGCCACTCACCAATTGTAGCCCTCCATGACCAACTGATGAGCTCGGGAAACTAAGGTCAAATTGTTCGAATGGTTGAAAGTTTCTGAAATATCTTGACCGAAGGTGTAACCAGCTCCTCGGGGTGAAATGCCCCAGCCTCCTCGATCATCAGGATCAGACCACAATAAATCGCACATAGGACCCTTGAAAACGAATTAGAATTAATAAAAAAATGTCTCAAAAATAACATAATTGTTTTCAATGACAGAATGTCAAGATTTTTACCTCGTGGGGAACTTCCTGGAGACGATCCAATGATCGGATGTGGTCTAAGGTGTCAATGGATGGCGACAAACCACCATGGAGACAGAAAATCTGGCCATCTACCAGAGCAGTAAGCGGGAGGTAATCGAAAAGATCCGTGAAGTATTTCCAAACGTTAGCATTGCCATATTTTCGGAGACATTCGTCATAAAAGCCGTAGACTTGAGTAATTTGTCTGGATTCGTGGTTGCCTCGTAAAATGGTGATCCTTTCGCGGTAACGAACCTTATATTAAAGACAAACATAGTTACGTTGGCGATGGGAATAAGAGTCATAGAGCTGCCATTCAAGTATCAACTTGACAAATGTTTATGACATCTGACTTACTTTTAGAGTGACTAAAAGGGTAACGGTTTCTACTGAATAATAACCTCGGTCTACATAATCGCCCATAAATAGGTAATTTGTGTCAGGGGATTTGCCGCCAATGCGAAACAATTCCATCAAGTCGTGAAACTGGCCGTGGACATCACCACAAACTGTGACAGGACACTTGACATGTTGGACATTTGATTCCTTGGCTAGGATCTCTTTAGCCTGTAAACAAAGAGCAATACGTTAGGCTAATGGTCGTCAAGAAGTTGTGGTCCTGACGTTAAACAAACTTACCTTTTCACAGAGTGTTTTGACTTGATTTTCAGCCAATTGTTTGCACTCATTGAGTTGCTCAATCCATTGATCTAGCTCTTTCAGTACCAATTTGTCGTCCATTCTGTTCACCGTTTCTGGACTGAGGTGGTTCTTTTATAAAGGGGACAGTGAATCACCTGAAAAAGTCCACAGAATGTACGTAATCTATGCCAAAATTTAGGTACAAAGGGCCCCGGCCAAGACCGTTTTCGTGATGCAAGATGGCGGACGCGTCAACCTTCACCCCGAAAAACCAAACACCGCCTTGGAACGCCAAAAACTTTTATGACGTCACAGCAACAGATTTTGAGCAAACGAGGACCTTTGGAATATTTTACTGATGTTTTAAATAATTTTATAAGGCTAATTATAAATAACTACTCAAAACTAAAAGAAAAATGGCAATTATTATTTGAATCTCGGTCGACAAGTTTTAAATGTAGAATTCAGATTTCTGGCACAAGTTAATTCTACATTTTAAAAATATAATCTCTGGGCTGGGTGTATAATTTCTTATATAAAAGCAATTAATTTTTAAATGAAAAAGCGTACTGGAAAGTACGCAACGAAGTTAAATTCTTGGCAACGCTGCTTGGTGTCGGTCCCTTGCTGCGGAGTCCTTACACGGGAGCGGGTGACATTCTGTGTCTCTAGTGTTTATCTCCAGCATCTGAAGTTAATATTAAGTGAAAATGACTGAATCCCTTCAACTTCGTGGTACTCTCCGTGGCCACAATGGTTGGGTTACCCAAATTGCCACCAACCCCAAATTTCCCGACATGATCTTGTCCGCTTCCCGAGGTACGTTTCGTTGGCCCTTCCCTATGTGCACGCGTCTTGTCTCAAGTTCTAATAGTACTTTTTCTTAACAGACAAGACTTTGATTGTATGGAAGCTGACTCGTGACGAGAGTGACAGTAGCTTTGGTATCCCCCAGAAACGTTTGTATGGTCATTCTCACTTCGTTTCCGATGTGGTCCTCTCTTCCGATGGTCACTTTGCCTTGTCTGGTTCCTGGGACAAAACCCTTCGTCTCTGGGACTTGTCTGCTGGCAAATCTACCCGCCGTTTCGAAGACCACACCAAGGTTTCTTGATTCTTCTTCCAGCGTCTCAGAATTTGTTGTCGCGAAAAACCGATGGGTTGCGTTGTGAAACCAACATATTGCAAGCTTTTTTTTCTGAATTTTTTTATTTTAAATGAAGAAGATGGTATCATGCTTACACGAGCGTAAGTATACCCTAAACTTTCTCATCGTCACACCACTGAAAGAGGGCAAACTTGTTGTAATGGGTTTAATATGATGAAAATTCAACCCTCGGATCTTAAATGACGAGGAACTCTCTCCCTGATTCCGCCCAAACAGCAAGTTTGCACGTATTTTTATCGAAATAAGAAGGAAATCTTGTTATTTTTTAAGGGAGATAAATTAAACCCATCTATCTAGGACGTTTTGAGTGTCGCTTTCTCTGCTGACAACCGTCAAATCGTTTCTGGCAGTCGCGACAGGACCATCAAGCTCTGGAACACCTTGGCTCAGTGCAAGTACACCATCCAAGTACGTCTCCCAGTACTGCCATCGGAAGTTTTTATAATATTTGTGTATAATAGGAAGAAGGTCACTCTGACTGGGTCTCTTGCGTTCGTTTCTCGCCCAATAACAGCAATCCCGTCATTGTTTCTTGCGGCTGGGACAAGATGGTCAAGGTAAGTCCACTAAACGCGAACTTCAAAAGAAAATGTAAAAATCTACAGAATATTTGACTATGATGAAGTTTTAGAGTAGGGACAGCTGAAAAACTGTGATTAGTACTCTTAATTTTATTCCTGAGACGAATCTGAAAAGATTGATTAGTTTAAAAGGTTTCTTAGGTTCTTTGGCTAAAGTTTTACGTTATTTCAGGTATGGAACTTGGCCAACTGCCGTCTCAAGAAGGATCACCATGACCACACTGGTTACTTGAACACCGTCACCGTGTCTCCTGATGGTTCTCTCTGCGCCTCTGGTGGCAAGGACGCCAAAGCCATGCTTTGGGACCTCAATGACGATAAGCGTTTGTACACTTTGGACCATACCGATATCATCAACGGTTTGACCTTCTCTCCCAACCGCTATTGGTTGTGCGCCGCTACTGGTCCTTCTATTAAGATCTGGGTATGTGCTCTTATTTCAGTTGAAGAAAAGAAAGCAGGTTGACTAAATTTTTAATCTACAGGACTTGGAGGGCAAGAACATGGTCGATGAACTTAAACCCGAAGTTGTTGGACAATCCAGCAAGGCCGATCCTCCTCAGTGCTTGTCGATGGCGTGGTCTGCCGATGGACAAACTTTGTTTGCCGGTTACTCCGACAATGTTATCCGCGTTTGGCAAGTCACCATTCGTTAAGAACGACCATCTTTCACGCTCTGATCAAAGCAAAGATGTTCGCTATGAAATGTGTAGAATGTCTCAATACAGGGCTGTGATCTTTCCCCAAAACGGATTTTATTTCTTGAGTGAGCGTTGTACCTGTCATGAATCTTCTGGACGTACTTTTGAGAGTTAGGAAATGGCTTCAGTCGGAAACAATACTGTATTACGTAGTCAAAATATTGCAAATAAAAGCGTTTCTAACATAATTATGAGGCTACGGTGTACGTGAGCGTGGTACAAGGAAATAACATGCTAAACTGCGATTTTGCCAAAACTTTTTGAGTATTTAATAAAAATTCCAACATTAAAGTATTGACTATACTAGCTTCTACACCGAGTTTTTCTTTCAAATACTTTTAGTCAATTTGTAGAAAGTGAATCAAGTTCCAACTTTTTTTGTCAAAAGCATTTTCACATATACGAACTCAAGGTACTGTACAGTACACTAAAGCAGCGTTTAACTAATTTATATTTAAACGGAATTCAAATCCGTCGGTTAGTTTCGGATTTATCACCTAAATAGTTTTCTGAAATTCCTAAGTGACAACACCAAACGTAAATGTCGGATCTGACTTCCGAATTCTATAAGTGTCTTTAGTGACCCTTGCAATCGAATGTTGGAAGTCGCTTTTCTGCAAAAATTTTGACATTTGACCCTGTTTTTGTATTTATGAAGAACTTTTTAAAGAATCGACGATGTGCACCAAATATAACGATCCAAAACTTTACTGTCGAGATTGTTGTAGTTTTGGCCAAAGCACTGACGCAGTTTCGCATGTCATTCTCCTATACCACGATTACGTACACCTTTTAACTTTTAAACACGTTTTCTTTAACGGTTTCAATCTGGCTCGGTTGGCATTCGATTTTTTCGGCTTAATTTTTTAGCTAACTTAATCATTTGTTTATTTTCATTCCCTAACGCAGATTTGTATTTGCATTCGTTTTTTCTCTTCCTTTTTTGTGTTCTATTTAGTTACTTTTACTTTTTTCATTTGTTAAAAATTCAATATTCGTACTTCATATTCGTATTCGTGTTGGTGAGCACATTCATTTTCCGCTTGTATGGTGCGCTCATAGGCGAAAATTTGTGAAGACACTAAAGGGACCCATAAGACGCGAGGGATTAATTCAAAGAAATCTCCTTATAAGAAAGATTATTAGTAAATTATGAGCTGTTCTACGAATTGCCCAAAAGATTTCCCGACGTCATTTGAAGCCAAGAATTGATATGACGGAGAAAGTTTTCGATGGTTTCGTATAGATGACGTTCTAGTGTTATTATTTGGAAAGCTAATCCACATGTGAAGTTCTGCCAGAAAAGTTGAATTAACCACAGCTTGTGGAGTGTGTTTAATTCGAAACTGAAAGAGTCGTGAAGAAAACGAAATGCGGCTCATTGACGTGCCATGGGACGACGTTTTGTTTCCATATATTATGGATCACTTAACAATCAAAGATTTGGTTGCATTAAGAAACGCTTCGGACGAGTTTCGAGAACTAGTCAATCACTATGTCCATCAATTAAAAACGCTTGACATGAGTCAGAAGGAAAATGCTTCGTTTACCCCTGATGAATCAGAAGGATACATGGTACAATATTTCGTTTTCGTTCTTTGCAAGAATTATTTTAAGAAAACATTCACGTTTGTCCGTTTGCGTTTTATTTTGGAGACTTCCTATGGTTTTCGTGTATTACTTTTTTCCGATTTTTTTATAAGTAATATTCTAAAGTGCCTTTGTACTTATTAAAAAACTTTTCCTTTTCGCGCAGAATATTTTGCAGAACTGTCGAAGTTTGGAGCATCTCCTTCTGCGGAACTGCACCTTCTTAGAAGATCATATGTTGAAGCCAGTGTTTTCTTCCAATCCTGACTTGATTTGCGTCAATTTGTCCAAATGTACTCGTCTAACGAGCAGTATCCTTCAACCATTGGCTGTCAATTGCAAAGTGACTACCAAAAACTCAGCTCTTAATACTCGGAAACATTTTAACTTTTCTTTCATCGTAGAACGTTCAAGTCCTAGTGCTTTCTGGTGTGTCGGTCACCCCTGGTGCAATGCAGTCCTTAACCTATCATCTGAAACGTGTGATATATCTTGATGTCAGCGACTGTGATGGCGCGACAGAATCGATGATCGTTGATTTGGCACAATCCTGGCCGCAGTACGAACGTTAGATTTCCTATTGCTCATATCAAAGATGTACGACGTTACTTGAAGTTATTAATTGTTGTGTCAATGTTTTACTTTCAGACTCCGTAGTATCAATCTCTCATTGAACGGACAAATAACGGACAAATGTCTAATAACTTTAGCAGATTGTTGTCCATATCTGGAACGCCTAACCGTCAAGCGCTGTCCAAGAGTTACGCCCCAAGTTGAAAAGTAAAAACTGAACATAACAAAGCGTTTGTTGTTCTGTTATTAACAAAGCGTTTGTTGTTCCGTTATTGACTTTTGTTCTGCGATTGGTTTCAGTGTTGTGCGGGAATTGGCGTTAAACTTGCAAGAATTCGCCTTCGAATCCATGCACGTGCCAGTGCAGTCATTTATGATGCGCGTACCTTTTATTCCGTATAGGTAAACGTTTGGCCGTTGTGTAATATTTTTTTTTATTTCTTTATTTTTTTTGGGGGGGGAGGCACCCATGTTATGTGTAAGATTCCATGATTGGTGTTTTGTGAATAAAAGATAACAAAATCGACGACTGTTGTACTAGACGATGAGCGACGTGATAAATACATGTCTTTGTAAGAAAAAGTTATTCAAACACGTAACTAAAGCATGTTTGGGAGTGAAACTGTATGAGAGATGATCATCTTTTGACGCATTCTGTCCGAACCACTCTTCTTTGGTCGTGGCAGTGTTGTTTATGTTAGGATTTCGAGATGCGAGAAGATAACGGACGTGTCACTGACAGAATGTGTTGTATGAAGCGTACTCCCGTTCATGTGTGGACGCAATTTATCATGTCACGCGAGAAGTTTTCGGAATCGAATATGACATAAACATGAACTTGCGAGCAAATGAGGAGAACGGACTAATTTTCCCTTTTTTACAACATGAGGAAAACTCTGTCGCCAAAATTGGGCGAGGAAAGGTCAAAATTTGGAACCAAAGCTGTGTCAAAGACCTGAGTAGAGAATCCGAGACGTACAGAGTTCTCTCTGTTTACTCCTTTCCATCCGGGGTGTGTGTAAGCTGTTCCTCTAATAATAACGTTTGTTTCACCCAAAGCGCAATATGGCTGGAAATGGGAGAAGGGCTGGCTGTTATTGCGACCCGGGTTGATTTATATTCCCCACGCTTAGCTTTGTGCATAAGTCATCCAAACACTTCGCGTTGGCCCGTGACATCTTCACAGCTTCGTTACTAAATTTACGGGAAGCACGTATACTTCTCCTGCGACGATGTTAATCAAGTTCGATACATCAATAGTATTAAAACTAGGATAATCCTGACCATGATTTGCCTCCATTTTCTAGGCTAAGCAGCTCTATAGAGTTAACCTTGATCCCAAAGCATACTTTTAGGAAAACCCGGTTTTCAACTTCTCGAGAAGAAGGACGAGCCGGTTTGAGGCGTATGCACAAGCTGTCGAACCTGTTCAAGGTACGTTTCACTCACCACCATCCGACATTGGTCCTCGTAAGCGCAACCCCAGAAGCCTTGGGTGCCGACAGCAAGTAAATTAGCACAGCGAAGCTTTAGGAATAGATCTGAGAGACTCCTCAACCCTAGTGCAAAGCTGGAGTTTGGACTGTGAAGTTCTCCCAGCCTCTCCAGCTTCCTTACGACGTGTAGTGCAAAATTGGCGTTTCGATTCATTCGTGCTGGCAAAAAAAAGTTGCTCCGTCATTTAACGCGCTATACGAAAACTATTTTACAGTGAAGAAACCTAAAGCATTAACCCAAGTGTGATCGTAGTGATTATAAAGTAAGCCCAAAGTCTGTTTCATTTAATTCGATACCTGTTTTTCTTTTTTATATTTTTTTTCCAATAATACAGTTAACGTTTATTTTTCTCATATTCTATTGAGCTTGCTATATAACTTCTGGTATGTACGTTTCAGTGTAACATAATTGAAACGAATTCCCAGGTAAAGACTTCGATTCGACTTCAAAATTTTCGCTTTCCGCCGCCGGAATTTCCGTGAATTTCAAACTTCCCGCCAATGGGGGATTTAAAATTTCGCCGTTCGACTGCGGCGCTGCTGACTCTTTGCGGCGCATTGACAATCGCCTGTGTGGCTTTAGCCGTCGCTTTAAGTTTTGCCAAACCCATTTGCAACAACGTTGATTCGCAGCCTAATTTCGCTATTCAACGCAACGATCAGTCCTCTTCACCTTCACCGAAGCCCAAAACGCCGAGCCATAAAGCTGGGGAGGTGTCAGGCAAAACCCAAACAAAAACAAACATGGGCAGCGCCAAAGAACCATGGGCGAGTGAATACCGGTTACCGCGCGATGTTCTCCCGGTACATTACAATGTGCACCTGCATCCTGATCTGCAAACGGGGATTTTCTCCGGTCAAGTCGAGATCGAGTTGAACGTCACGAAGCGCCGGGATTTCCTACTCGCCCATATAAAAAACCTGACAGTGACAGCCACCGAAGTTCATTACGGCAAGGTCGAGGAAGGTCAAGCCAGCGTCACCGTGGCATCTGCTTTCGAGTACGCCCCTAATGAATTCTGGGTGACGAAACTGGCCCAGCCACTTGAACCGGGGATTTACACCCTGAGCTTGACGTTCGAAGGCAGTTTAACACTCAACATTGTGGGATTCTATAAGAGTGTCTATTACAACGACCAAACCAACCAGTCAAGGTATAGGATTGAACCCTCCTCACATCCTAGTTCCCCTACGTCATTTACGTAATCTTTATGAGTCCTTCATAAAAAAAGCTTTTAACCTCAACAGCTGCTGGCTTGGCCTTTTTGTATCTGTTTTTCTTTTCTTGCATTTCAGACACTTACAGATAAGCGAGAACGACTTGTATCAGAACTGACTGTGTGAACATTTCTTTCCCAGAGCGATTGCGACGTCGAAATTTGAGCCTACGTATGCCCGGCGGGCTTTTCCTTGTTTCGACGAGCCGAGCTTTAAATCTACGTTTACGGTGTCGCTGGTGCGGCCATCTGGCGATGGTTACATAGCATTGAGCAACATGCCCGAAGTGGTAAGTCAATCAGTGCGTCATTTTTGCCGTTGAGTTCCTAAAATTCAAAGCAACAGATGAAATAGAGCGCAGAAAGCCACCGATCCTATCAAAACCGCCAGTGGAAGTCGAAAATAAGCCCGCTAGATGGCATAGTACGACTTAAAACCAAAGCTGCAGTCAATCGATGAGTAATTTTTGCCTGTAAGTCCCAAAATGAGACCCAATGGAAGACAAATAGCACAGGAAGCCAGTGGTCGTATCAAACCGCCAGTAGTACTCAAGAAATGACCGCTAGATGGCATCGAACGAATGAAAACCAGAGAAGAGGCCATACCATGCGTAATTTTTTGGGAAAAAAAGAAACGAAAATGTGTATTAACAGATTCAATGAGCCTACATCTTCTCGGTGGTGGGAGGCATCATCATGGGCGTGGTAGGCGGCAGGAAAGTCGTAGTTTCGAACGGAGGAGGCGGCGCATTAGGGTCAGCCCGGGTTTGGAACGGTTTGGGTAAAAAACTAGCCATAGGCATTTGTGTAGGGAAAGGCTGTTGCGGTGGCGGCATGGCGAACGGTGACGGAGCGAAGGCGGGTTGTTGCGGAAACATCTGTCCCGGGTTTGGAAACGCCAATGGGGCGAAATTGGGGAAGAAGAACGGATTAAAAAACGGGTTGAAGAGGAACGGCATAGTTTGCTGGGCTGGCATAAACGGAGGGGCGTGGTTCATGGGCGGCCCTTGCTGGGGTGGGACCGGTACGCCGGTACTATCGCCACTATTCGGCGAAGCTCGACCCATCTGATCAAAGGAAAATGGCGGCGGTGGCGTTGTGATATCATGTCCTTGACTTTCGCTACCCGAAGAACGCGGAGTTGTTGTGGCGTTCGTACTGTCAGTCGTCTCGCGAGCTATACGTGGACTCATCCCAGCGCCGGTAGATGGCGATCCGCTGGCTTGAGTAGATGTCGCTGCTGGCTTGGTCGGAAGTGACGTTGGTGACGGGAGGGGAACAGTTGGCATTCCAGTTGATTGTGGTGGAAGCGACATAGGCATTCCAGGTGGCTGGAAGGGCGTGGCCGAGGTCGGCAAATTGCTTAGGAAGATACCACCGCGACCGGGAAGAAAAGTGAACATGTTGAACGGCGAATTGGGCATTGGGTTGAAAAATGGGCTAATGCCGAACGGTGACGTCATGAAGGGCATGGTTGGGTCGTTACCGAATGGCAGCTGCTGTTGCGTCATCGGGAACTGCATAGGTGGCGTAACGCCGGCCGGTCCGAACATTGCCATAGGGGGCGGTTGCATTGACATTCCGGGATCGACGTCGCGACGGAAGATGTCTTGAGGCGAAGTAGGACCTTGACCTTGACCTTGAGGTGGTGGTGAAGGAGGTTGCTGTTGTGGCGGAGTTTGCTGTTGATTTACTGGCCGTTCCGGGCGGTTCTGCTCTTGTTGAGGAGTTTGTTGCTGTGGCGCTTGTTGTTGAGTTTGTTGTTGAGGAATTTGCTGCTGAGGAGTTTGTTGTTGAGGTGGAGTTTGTTGTTGGGGCGGAGTCTGGCGTTCTTGGCGAGGAGTTTGCTGCTGAGGAGTTTGTTGTTGAGTTTGCTGCTGAGGCATTTGTTGCTGAGGGGTTTGTTGCTGAGGCGGAGTCTGGCGTTCTTGGCGAGGCGTTCCTTGGTTAGGAGTTGATTGTTTGGCAGATTGTTGTTCAGGACTTGGCCGTTCTGGGCGCTGCTGTTCTTGTGGTAGTTGCTGTTGAGGCAACTGTGGTGGAGGAGGTTGTTGTTGTTGAGGAGGTTGGGGCATGGTTTGTGCCGGAGGCGTTTGGGATGCGTCTTTTCCCTTAGTAGGCGGAGCTATCATGGAAGGAAGTCCGAAAGTGGGTTTCCCGACTGTTCCCGTGTTGGAATTGAGTCCTAAGCCGAAGAAGCTGGGCTGGAACGTTTGAGGATCGGGAGGAGGCGGGGGGTTGAGATTAAATGGGCGGGGCATCTTCTGGTTCGGTAAGGCTCGGGCGGAGTCGCTCGGACTTGGGGTGGTCGTTGTAGTACCGTCACCTACAGCGCGTTTGAAACGGTAGCCGGACAATTCCGCGAAGGGGTCGTCCGGATAAGTGAAGCTGTCGTAACTGTAGGCGTAGAAATGTCGTTTAGAAGTAATTTGCTATACACATGTAATACAATTTATGCGCTCTTTTTTAATTATTTGTAATATAAGTAAATTATTATATTAAAATCAATATATATATTATTTTATTAAAGCCACTTTCTCTTATTTTACGTTAAAAAAATACCAGTTTAGGTCGAAGCCTATTACTGTCTTATTTTACATTGAATGAATGGGAGAAACGAGAAAGTTGCGTGGAAGATTTCTCTAGAACTGTTGCATATTTTTTAATAATTTTTCGACTTTTATGCTACATTTGATTATGGCTAGAATCTAACGTGGAGAAATTTCGAAATTACAGTATTCTGGAAAAAAGGAAACAGATCACTTGACCAATTGCGTATTATCTTCGCCATTTTTTGAAGATATCTCTACGTTAGATTCTAGGGTTTTTCAAAGAAAACTTTACTGTGAAGATAACGTCCAGAAACATTGAGTGGTAAATGCAAAATCGTCCACGCCAGTTTTCCATGGAATCGTCCATAAGAGTTTACAGTGTCCTTAACATCATTATATATTTATAATTATATTTACATCATATGTTTATCATTATAATTACACAATTATATACAATCAATTACATTTTCTATCAAATGCTTGTAAGCATAGAAATGTAAGCAAAGAAATCTTACGCCAATAGACGAAAGCCTACGTCGGTTCTTAGGATAAAAAATTACTACTTTTTAATTTTTATATCTTAAGAGATCAAGAGAAGTTAGAGAACTATTTTCCACGCCTCAATTTTCGCACTGTATATCTTCGCCCCACCCCTTCATTCCCCTGTCGTGGCCCTGCAAAACTAGTTAAATGCTTGTAAGCATAGGAAAAATAAATATAAAATACGTCAATAGAGAAACCTATATAAGTTCTTTGAAAGAAAATAATGCATAGTTACGAGTCATCGGTGATTTGAGCATCCAGGCTGTTATAGTCCTCCTCCACGGCCGAGCGGATATTCTGGTGATGAATGGGCCTTTATTTAAGAAAGAAAACAATAATAAATAGCCATTCAAAAATGTCCGTTGGAAAACAAGGAAAAGGGTGAAAAAGATAACATGGAATTATTCGCCTTTGAACTAACGTGTCATCGGAGTGGACTACGCCTTCAACGACTTGGGGCCCGGTACCGATCATGGTCACTACGTGTGGTACCGAATAACTTGGCGTTTCAGGATCTGGTTCGGGTATTGGAGGGTAGATTCTGACTGGGCGCACAGCGGCTGCTAATACCAAAGCATTGTTGCCACTTAACCACGGAATCACGCCAACAGATGAGAGCGCGAACACAACGATCCACGCCACTAGAAAAAAACAATGGAAAGATTTGGTCAAAGATTGTCAGAGAGCTTAACAACGCCCAACCTTTCATGACGGATTTGGTCGAACCGATTGAAGCGAGTACGTCGCTTTGGGGGCTACTTTATAGCTTCGGACTACCTACTAAGGACACGTATGGGTGAAAAGTCGTCCAGACCTAGTGAACTCGTGGAATTGAGTTTCCGCTGACGTGATCTCTCTAAATGTTTTTCTTCCTTTCTTTTGTCCGTTTCTGTAGGGCCAGAAAGAAAATTCGCCCCGAGCTGGTTTGACGACTGTAACGTTTGAAAAGAGCGTGCCGATGGTGACGTACCTGGCGTGTTTTATCGTGTGTGATTTTCAAGCCATCGAAAGCAAAACACAAAGCGGAACGCCCATGCGAGTTTTCGCCACGCCGAATCAGATGGAAGGCACCAACTATCCTTTAGATATTGGGGTGAAAACGATGAATTACCTCGAAGAGTATTTTGGCATTCCTTACGCGTTGCCTAAACAAGGTTAATTTTTTTTAAAAGAGCCGTAACCGTTTTTCTATAATTTTTTGTTAAATTAGATTTGATTGCCATTCCTGATTTCGTGTCCGGAGCTATGGAACATTGGGGATTAGTAACGTTTCGCGAGACGGCCTTGTTATTTGATCCCAAGAAGAGTTCGATTGATAATCAGAAACGAGTCGCAACTGTTGTAGCCCATGAACTGGTTCATCAATGGTTCGGCAATTACAGTATGTTTTTTTTAGCCCGTTTTGCCAATGGAATTAAATTTTGTCGCTTTGTGCCTTTTCTTCTTGTATTTCTAATTGCATTGATGCTAATTTTAAGTTTGTTTTACTTTTATTTCTTTTTTATTTATTTATTTTACCTTTATTTCATTGTGTATTTCTCCATTTTACTCTACTTTCATTTCATTTCATTTTTAATTTCTGTTTTACTTTATTTTACTTTTATTTCTTTTCTAAAGTGACGGTGCGTTGGTGGGATGATCTGTGGCTAAACGAAGGCTTTGCAAGTTACATTGAGTACAAAGCTGTGGAATACTGTGAGCCAAAATGGGATATTGTAAGTTGTGCTTCGTTGGAAAAATTTTTGTTACAAGAAATTAAGACAAATATACTTATAGGAAACGCAAATGTTAATGGATGACGTACAGCCAGTGCTCGATTTAGATGCCAAATTGAGTTCCCATCCAATTGTGCAGCCTGTCAATCACCCGGACGAAATCACAGAAATTTTTGACAGTATTTCGTACAAAAAGGTGAGGAATACAATTTCAGTTAACTCATATCACGTTTTCGGCTAAGAAACAAGTTTTTAACGACGAATGATTCCAGGGAGCATCGGTATTGCGTATGTTGGAAAGTTTTATGGGTTCAGAGAAGTTCCGAATTGGCGTTCATAACTTCCTTAAAAAGTATGCCTTTGAGAATGCAGAGACGCGGGACTTGTGGGAAGAATTACAGGTAAAACAAATTTGTAGTATGCTTTATATGAATTTCTTATCTACTTGCATTTCATGTGCTATGGGTTATTTTTATTATTATTATTATTGTTATTATTATTAGTAGCAGTAATAGTATTTATTATTTGTAGTATTATTAGTGTTATTATTGTTAGTAGTAGTATAATTTATTGCTCACAATAAGACTTCAGAGCCTCTATGATAATTTATCGTAGGCCGTCGAACCGAAATTGGACATACCTCGTATTATGGATACGTGGACTCGACAAATGGGTTATCCCGTGTTAAGCTTTCAGAAATCAAACAATGGCAAGACTTACACAGTTTATCAGACGCGTTTTTTGGCTGATCCGTCGTCTACGAATCCTGGCAAACATACTGCATCGCCGTATGGGTAATAAAAACGAACGTGTGTTTTCGTTCTTTTTTTCAGTTAATCATTCCATTCTTCTCGTGATGTATCATTTCAGTTACAAGTGGGAGATTCCCATAACATACATAACGGACAAAACCCCTGACGAGCCGCGGACAGTGTGGTTACATATGGAAGACACGTCGGGTAAGTTTGCTTTAATCGCTTTAAAATTATTAACTCCCATTCGTCACGTGTATTGTATCGTATTATTTCTTTTCCGTATATTTAGTTGAAATTGAATTGCCCGAAAATGCGAAGTGGATCAAGTTTAACGCCCGCCAGAATGGCTTCTATCGCGTAAATTATTTACCCGAGGACTGGCTGACTCTTTCGAACGTTCTACGTGAGCGTCAAGAAGTATGATTCGTTATCTAGTACATCGCAGTCGTTTTAATCAAATTGTGTCAGATTTTGTCAGCGGCAGATCGTTCAGGACTTTTGGATGACGTATTCAATTTAGCTGATGCAGGTTTAGCCCCTTTCAGTGTGGCGTTGAATATGACGCTTTATTTGGACAAAGAATCGCACCCTGTTCCTTGGAATTCGGCCAGCAGCCAATTTCGCTCCATTTTGCATCTCCTCAGTTCCAGCCCAAGTTTTCCGCGCTTTAGAGTATGCCATTTTTTAGTATTATTTTATTTTATTATTATTATTTTTGTTAAAACTTTTTTTTGTTACAATTAATTATCCTACTCATGAGTATCGCTTTCGTGACAGAAATTCGTGTTGTCAGTCATCAAGGAACCGTTTGCAAAGCTAGGCTGGGAGGATAACGGCGAATTCTTGGACAAGTAAGTTAATTTTAGTGGATAATTTATTATAACTTGACATTGGGTAAATAATAGTAACAGTATCGACATAAGCTAATTGTTTTGTTTTAGGATGCTGCGGTCGACAGTAGTACACCTGGCTTGTGCAGTGGGTTATGAACCGTGTTTGCAAGGAGCGTTAGAAAAGCTCATTGCATGGATCAAGGATCCGAATTACTTCCTACCCCCAAATATTCGCTCCCTAGTGTATCGCTATGGTGTGAGCAAGTCAACAGATCCTAGCGTATGGGAAGTGATGTGGTCTCGGTATGTGACGGAGCCCAATGCGCAAGAAAAAGTGAAGTTAATGCAGGCGTTGGCGTACACCAAAGAGCCATGGCTCTTAAATCAGTACCTCAACTTGGCCAAGAATCCGGACTTGATCCGTTCCCAAGATTTCTTCAGCGTCCTTCAGTACATTTCAGACAATCCTGTAGGACAACCGATTGTTTGGGACTTTATACGGTAACAGTGCATTTAAACGCTTTTAAAGTTATAAAAACTGACGGTATACTATTGAATAGGTCGGAATGGGAGTATCTAGTTGAGAGGTTTACCTTAAATGAACGCGGTTTAGGCCGAGTAGTTGGCTACGTAGCTAGTGCGTTTACGACGAAATCCAAATTAAAAGAAGTAAGTTTTCTATTATACGATGAAAAAGGATTAAGGCCACTGTATACAGTCCTTCTCTTATGGGCGATTACATGAAAAACTTGCGTGGACAATTTTGCGTTTACCAGTTAATATTTCTCGAAGTAATCTTAACAGTAAAGTTTTAATTGACAATCCCTAGAATCTTATGAAGAGATATTTTTCAAAGATAATTTAAAACTGCAAATTTTTCTGCGATTCTCCAAAATTCTGAATGTAGACAATTTCTCCACGTTAGATTCTAGGCATTATTAATTTTAAAATTAGCGGAAAATATGCAAGTTCTGGAAAAATTGTCTATATGCAATTTTCTCGTTTCTCAAATTCAGACAATGTAAAAATAAGAGAAAGGGTATAAAAGTGGCCTTAATGGGATAAAAAAGTCTTTTTAATTAAACATTTATTTCGTGTTAGGTCGAAAGTTTCTTTGCGGAGTTTCCTGAGGCTGGTGCCGGTGCGCGCGCCCGCCAGCAAGCATTGGAAAGCGTGCGTAACAATATACGGTGGTTGCAAAAGAACGAAAAGTCCATCAGCAGCTGGTTAAAGGAGCACGGCTATCTTTAAGCAAAGAATCTGGCGTTGCAGATTGGTTGAGAATCCGTGATCAATTCGAGAGAAGGAGAGACTGTTTAATTGTGCTAGTTACAATTTTATACTCAAGACAGTTAGATTCGGTTTTATATTAGAAAGATAGTTTCGGTTGAATCCTTTATTCGGACAAATCAATATACTTATTTTTGTTTCAAATCTTGCACGCATATTCGACATAATAACGAAATTTGTACCCCGTAGATATTTCAAAATTATTTCTTTCAACATTTCTTCCATTTTGGTTTCGCCATCACGTTGCATTCCCGTCGGCAAATGTTCGTTTTTGAAGAGAAGAAGTAGCAGCGTCCAGTTCTTTCTGAAGAACTGACGTCAGCTTGGATTTTCCAGGTTCCAGTACTCGGGCGATCTGCAGCAATTCGTTACAAAGGTTAATTTTCCGCTGCCGGGTGGTATCGTTGAATTCGTCGTAGGTGTAACCGGGAAAGTTTCCGTAGAAGAAGCACAGATAGTACTTCACTCCCGTTAGTATCGCATGATTCGGGTGCAAATACTTGGTAGTTTTCACCAGAAACTCTTCCATTTCTGCCACGTCGTCATAGTCAATGGCGTCCGCTTCGGTTTGCAGAATTTTCTCCAGACCTTCGACTTGGTGGGAGGGATAGCCAAAAGAACACGCTTGACACCGCCAGGGCGTGTTGGCGTCGCTCGTATCCCTGGCTGTCATAATCCCTGCGCATTCGGGACACGTTAAAGAGCTTAAATGGGTCCCGAGTTCGGTGGGGTCGACACATCTGTCGCAGAGACAGTGGAAGAATTTGGTTTGCTTCAAATGCTGTCTCCGGCGGCGCGTATTATCCAGTGGGTACGTGTAACTCGTGGCGATGATTGTGCCCGCTGGAATAGTTACAGCAGCGGTAAACTTCAATCTCCGAGGGTTTCTGGCCTCATAAACCACGTTAGGAACGCAATTATGGGCTAACAAGGACGATTCCGCCCCCAGAGCGCGGGCCGTCCTGACTTCCGAGTCCTCCGCCAGAGTGCCGGTTTCCGGTGCGGGATCCGAGGTGACCACTTCAAAGGCGTTGACTTCTAAAATGCCGCAAATTTCGTGTAAATCCGCTTCGGCAAATTCATCGCCGTGCCAGTCTTGTCGGATCACGTTGACCACATAGCGTTGATCAATTGACCAGATGCCCGCTAGATGGCGTTGCTCGCTGTGGGCCACCATTGTTCGGAGCGTGTCGTAGCATTCTGGCGCGGATTGCTTCAGTAAAGCGCATCTTAAGGGGGTAATGGCGTCGTACAACTTGGAATCGGATCCAAAATCGGTGATTTCGATCGTTAATCCCTTGCTTTGGAAATAAGCACACTCGGAGCGGTGATCTTCCGAGTCTTGGCACTTGGCGTGGCAGAGCGGCCAACCACATTGCGAGCACGTGTAGGATCCGTCCACTGGGGCGTAACAACCCAAACAAACCGGAGAAGTGGCTTGTTTCGGTCCAATGCTCAAAGGCGATTCGTCAAGCACGATTTCGTCCGCTGGGATATCCCTGGTGGCCACCAAGTACCTAAAGCACAAGATGGTTTTGTATCGCTCAGCGTCAATGAAATAAAGGGCCAATTTTGACACGAGTTTACCTTCCTAAAACATCGGAATATTTCACTTGATAGCAGGCCATTATGTCATGCAGAAGGGAAGATTTATGGCTGGCGTTTTTCCCGCTGCTTGGCACAGACACACGTGCAGTGCAGCACCGTTCACAAAAACTAAAATTAGCAACGCCAAGAAAAGTCGAACGCGTCCATGCGAGAATCTTCTTCACCAAAAGCTCATTCTAAGACAAGCAGGGCTGCAGTCAACTTTTAACTCAACTACAAGAGGAGAGAATACAGTGTATTTCTAATTTCTTGCCATTCTCCGTGGATTAAATTTGGGGCTCAGTACAAGGACGCTCAAAGGTAAGTGAGACGCATAGATTTTTTTAATGGGATACTGGGATCGAGAACAATGATAGGTCTCGGTTACAGACTCCTGGACTGGTGTCTCCCGATCATCGAGGATCAGGTGTGGCTTTTATACGCCTCGAGTCCACGAGTCCAGTGCGCTTTGAGTGTACCGTTCGTTTGGGTTGGGTAGTTAGTTACTGGCTAAACCGCGAAGAGAAAATAAAGTTGGTTCAGAAGACAGATTAAGAACCTAAAAATACGCAAGAGGGACATGTTTAGGATGTGTGTGCGTTGCGAGTTCGGTGCCCATGGGGTAAAAGCGACACGGGACTCGGACAGCCATAAACGTAGCCGCTGTCTGAATTCCGTGAACTTTCCGCTCGGGTATGGGTGGACTTTGGGAGCGTTCGCCAAATAAACTGAAGCGTTCGTGTTCCTCGCCCGTGGGGTACAACGCTGGCATTGCTCGCTGTGGCCAAAGTTTAATTTTAGTTTCGTGTAAACAACGCGGAAGTTTTGGTTCACAGCCACTAGAAAGTTCATTTATATGACAATTTGACTCGAAACTCGTTTGCTTGTTGTAATTTGCTTTGCACGCCTGTTCTTGTCCTCTTGTTTCAGTCGTTTATCGCCGCTCTTTTTTTACCAATAATGAAGTACGTGCTAAATAATATTCGTGTTATCCCTAGGAAATTGAAAAGTATAACCAAGTTCAATGATAATGAAATTCACTCTCATTGTCGATTACCAATAACGGACGCAATAAATACTTTTCTTTGTTGTTTATATGACAATTGAAGAGTACCGTCAAATTCAAAGACAATCAAATTTACTAATGTGTAAACCATCAACAAGGTGATCAAAAGAAAATAATAAGATAAAACCTCATAGAAGGCAAAAAATAAAAATCGAAATGAACAAAAAGAAGACAATCGAGATAGCTGTTGTATTTAGAATATTCTCACGTAAATTAACCCAGACCTACAAGAGCTTCGTTAGTCAAAATAAGTAAATTTATCACATATCAGCGTTTTAGTAGGCATTTCGCACATGAGCTGATTTGACACTATAGAGTGCAGCCGGCTTTTTTGGATAGGCTCGGGACCGGACAGACAGTATTCAACTATGCGGAGTATTCAAATACCCGAAGTTGCCTATAGCATGCTAAAATAAATATATTGAATGAGACAATAGTAAATCTGTACTATCGTGGATTAATAATTAGATTGGTCAAGTTTAGTCAATTCTTCTTTTGAAAAATTCCATGTATAGAAAGCTGTTTTGGAAATAAGTTTTGGAAATAAATATCTCCAGAACGGCTGGTCAGAAAAAATTGAAACAAAATTCTCTATTCTTAGAATAATGTGTATTATAATAATCCATCAAAATCTCTATATACGTTTTTGGTGTCCATTGCCCTTTCAGTCGTATAACTGCTTATATTTCTTACAACCCGTGTTATTTTAAAAGCGACGAACGACATCAACTGCCTGCAGCACGAACGCTAATAATGATAAAGGTTCCGTTAGTAGTTCGAATCGCTGAGCAATTGAACCCTGTGTCTCATTATTTTCTAGGAGATTTAACATTCCACTGAATAGAGACAATCTTGTATTCTTTCTTGGAAACATGTTTGCGGCACTCTCTTAAATTTGCGATTAAATATAAACTTGGCAAATCGGCTTAATTACTATGTCATCAACGATGAAAGGCCCAAGATGACGGTGAAAAGTTTTAGCTTTCTTTGGGGCAAAAGACTTTCCAAAATTGCGTGGAATATTACGATTTTCAGGCGTCAAAGGTTATTGCCAAAGATCCGTATTCATATAAAAGAAGTTATTTAGCATTGTAAGAAATCCAGCGGGGCTTTAAAACGTTTTTCAATAAAGCGGATTGTTCAGTTATCCGTTATTCCATAAAGAAGTACTAGGTTTACATTGAATGATATGCGCTTGAAACGAGACCGTCAACTTTTCATTCAATTAGGCATGAGTGTTAAAATAACCGATATTAATTAAGTGTATTCTACAGCACTTAATTTTTCTACATTTTTGTGTCAGAATTTGTAGCAATGCCGAGTGATTCATCCAAAGGCCCTTGCGCCGTCTGTCAAGCTGACGCAGTGCTCCAATGTAGCAGTTGCCACCGGGTTTACTACTGCGATAAAACGCACCAGAAACAGGATTGGAAACGACACAAGAACGCATGCTGCCCCTACAAGATCCATACCAGTCCTATCGTCGGCCGCCAACTCTTAGCCAGCCGGGACCTCAAACCGGGCGACGTTATCCTCCAAGAACGGGCCATCGTCGTCGGTCCCAAGCAGATCACGCCTATGGTGTGCCTGGGTTGCTACCGGGCAGTGGACGGCTCTTACACGTGCACCCAATGCGGCTGGCCGCTGTGCGGTCCGGCTTGCCAAGACAGTCCCGACCACGTCCCCGAATGCGCCGTCACGGGCAAGAGTCGCGGGGGAAAGGTCCAACTCCGGCCTGTGAAGCAAGACCACCCTTCGTACCAATGTGTAACGCTACTGAGGTGCTTGCACCTACGGGAAAAGGACCCTGAGAAATGGCTCCAACTCTTGGACTTGCAGAGTCACCGTGACGCGCGCCAGAAAGCGGGTCTCGAGGACAGTGACCGCGTCATCATTCTCAAGTTTTTACGCGAACAGCTCCATCTCGACGCAAACTCCTACCCAGATGATCTGCTCCTCCAGCTTTGCGGCATTTTAAACGTCAACAGTTTCGAAATGCCGCTACAGGGTGAGGGTTTGCAAGGCGTTTTCCCCCAAGCGTGCCTCTTGCAGCACGACTGCGTGGCTAACGCGGTCAAAACCTTCCAGAACGATCTCAGCGTCGTAGTTCGCGCAGCTGTGCCGATCAGCAAAGGCGATCCGGTTACCATAACTTACACAGACCCGCTGTGGGGTACCATGAATCGACAAACGCACCTGTGCCAATCCAAGTTCTTTAATTGCCGTTGCCAGCGGTGCCAAGACCCGACGGAATTGGGCACGCTGCTCAGCGCCATTGTTTGCCCGGTTTGCGCGGCCCAGTCTGGCGGGCCGGTCACGAGCTACTTGTTGCCACAGCGTCCTTTGGAAGACCAAGGCGTGTGGAAGGGCACGCAGTGTCAACATGTCACGCCTACTGTTGAAGTCCATCGCTTAATAGAAAAGATTGGCCAGGATTTGATCGCTGTGGGCAAGGGCGACCCGAGGGAATGCGAGCGATTTTTGGAACGCTACGAAGGCAAGGTTCTCCATCCGCATCATTTCTACTTGGTAGATGTCAAACTCGCTTTGGTACAAATGTATGGCCATCTTGAGGGCCAGGAGCTGGCTCACCTTGGCGAGGAGCTGCTAACCCGGAAAGAACACCTTTGTTTTCAACTTCTTCAACTTATTGACGTCATTGCGCCAGGTGATCGAATATGCGTTTTATTGACGTACTGTACCCTGTACTTGGCTTATGCTACGGTGTACAGCAGTACCTAACCGTGGTATAGAGGAATCAAATGGTTAAGAGGTATAGGGTAATCACATGTAAAGTTGTGTAGGGAATCACATGGTAAACGGCGTTGGTGATTTCGCCAAAATGACTCAGTATTTCCTTGAACAGTTCTGAGAGTAAAGTTTTGCACCATAACATCGAGTGCATGTCGTCGAGATTTTCTTGAAAAAGTTCTTCGTAAATTGTTTTTAAAAAAGCGAGTCAATTTTCAACTTTTTTAGCTGAAAATCAAGTTTCAACATTCGATAGCAAGTTTCATTAGAGCCACTTAAAAGTATTCATTCACCGAACACAGTATTCAAAAGTTTTTACAAAATCGCTACGTTTCTTACCCTGGAATTTGCCCTCATTTTGTAACCCTTGTTCACACTGCGCCAACAACCTGGGTATAAGTGTTAATAATTATCCCAACCATTCTTCGATTCGCCGTGCTAGCCGAAAGACTATTAATTACGTAAACTCAGTGTTCAACAAGCTTATAATTCAAGAATAAGAGAGTAAACTGGTTGTTAATCAACTTTTTATTATTGCAAAACAGGTTTGACCCGCCTACGAGGTATTTTATTATACGAAATGCAGGCCATTTTAGCCTTAAGAAGCCGTCACTTGTGTGTCGAAGGTGGAATTTCCAAAGAAGAGCTTATCCACCGTGTTCAAGTAAATATAACGGGGGAAAAGCGAACGATTGTGAATTTCCCGTCTATTTATTTTTTATTTATTTTTATTTATAATTTTTTTATTATTAACTACCCACACAGGTCGTAAAGAAGATGTTACAGGAAGCATCGAAGATCTTTTCCTGGGAACCTGATTGCTTAGATGAACACCGACTTGGCGAAATTGCAGCCATGGAACTCAAAGATGTCGAACTCTTCCTTAGAAGCTTACAATTGTAATAGGTCCCGTTTTTCTCTCCTATCCTTGAAGGTCTTTATTTCAATGTTTGCTAGTTGAGGGGTATGAAAGGGCGGGCTTTGTTATGTTTCTCGAGTGTGTGTACAACGTCATGCAACCTGGAGGCAATACAGTTCGTGGTACCTTCCTTTTACCTGCATGCAATGGTTTCGCTACGTTCTTCTTGGCTTCTTCCAGCTTTCCACTTGTGGTACGACATAGCAACAGGCAAGGTTCCCTTTTGCCTCTTTGGGTGTTGGCCATTTCTTGGTGCCTCGCACTTTTTAATCTCTAGCTCAGAGGGTTGGCTTTATTTGTCCGGAATTCCCCTTACCACTGGCGAGCAAGTTTTCGCCTCAAGAAGAACGCAAAAAGGCTACAAATGGTCGTGTCTAATAGTGTCTGCAACCACCTGCGCTCTTTACCTCTGTTCCTGTAGGCACCTTTAGGAAGGTAAGACGCCAACAGTTCAATTTCTCGGCATTGTGCGATTGACGGGATGCATTTGCAAACTACAGAGAGAGTGATCAAGTGACTTGGAACATTCCAGTGACTGGCGCTCAACAAAGCGTGTTCAAAGTGTGACCTTACACAACGAAGCGGCTTGTGCCTTTAGAAACATCGCGTTGACCTCTGGGACGTTCATTCCCGCTCTTTGGAGAGTTTTGCAATCCCGTACTACAATTAGCTTCCTTCCAGTGCAGTGGGCGTTTGTTTACGGATAATTAGCTTTAGCTGGGTCAACGGTAAACAGCTGGTATATCGATTCCAAGGACCTAAAAAGACAACGAGAAATTACAGATAAGCGAGGTAAATGATCGAGGGTGATTACCATAAAAAAGCGAGTAAATATTCCGTTTGTGTTCGTCACTTCCTTACAAATTTACCTTTCTATGTAAAATACCGTAACCGGAAATCGCTTCATAACAGCTTGGCGATATGACAGATAAAACTAGTGTCACTTTTTCTGAGTTAGATAACTGCACCCTGGGGTAAAAAAAAGTTCAAAATCTCCCGAAATGCTATTGCCCTACTTCTCCTAAACTAACCCACCCCGAAGATTTTTTTTTCTCTGCATTGAAGGTGCCATATTAAGCTTGCAAACGGCTTTCCGGGGCAAAAGCCATGAAGAGCTGTATGATCTCTGTTTTAAAAAGCAGTAACATTAAGTAATAAGGCTAAGTAAAGAACAAAAAACCGTAATTATAGGAGTAGAGTCAATAACTA
Organism: Triops cancriformis; assembly: GCA_020615345.1. Taxonomy (NCBI): domain Eukaryota; kingdom Metazoa; phylum Arthropoda; class Branchiopoda; order Notostraca; family Triopsidae; genus Triops; species Triops cancriformis. The sequence goes on along the minus strand of JAHZNP010000078.1, from coordinate 6,651 downwards.
ACTATAAGTAATTCCCTGGGCAATACTAGCGATATGTAATTTAACTTACTCCAAACTGAGACTAATGTGAACGAGGGTATAACGAGGACAAACTCGAAATTAAATTTGAGGTGATTCCTTGGTCGTTTAACTATGAGTATTGTATTACTCTTTGTCTTTAGCTTTTTTTGTTGAATTGACCCGCGAGGATTGTCGGCGTCCGTCTGTACAAACACGGCACAAAGATGTACAACAAATAATCCCGTAACAAAAAGGAGAAAAATAACTTTATAACAAGAGGTTATGTACTGAGCACATTCGGTATGGTATTTTTATTTTTTTTTAATCGGCGTGAGCATTCGCCCTTTGCTGGCTTGAAATTATTTTACATACATTCCATGAATAGGGGCTGGTATTCGGTATGGTATTACTTACAATGAATATGACCAAAGAATGTACATGTAAGTATAATTCGTGTTTCTATAAAACAGTACGTAAAACACTGATTCCAACTTTTAGTTTAATTAGGATCCATAAAATTAAACAAGCGCCCTATCTGGGGCAGTACAGTTCAATTCAACCTACTTCAGTAAAAAAATGTCATAAAGCCCGTAACCGACACTAGCCTACGCTATTTCAGTAAACAATAATAGGTAATACACAAAGTTTAACAGGAGTCAACCGATCTTTTGGAGCGAAGCTAAGTGGATGATTCTGTCAATTATATCTCTTCCGAAGATAAAGGTCTGCATAAAAAGACTGCGATATACTTTTCACGTGACCTGATAGAGACCCTTCGGGGGCCGGATCTAATCCCGGAGGCCATTTGGAAAACCCTGTAGTAAAACAACAAAGGGTGCTTGTGTCTTTTTTCATTTCATATATTAATTTTTAACTTTCTGTTTGCTCATTAACTTTAACTTATCTACTCTGGTCGCACAAGGTCTTATTTATTTATTTTTTACTGAAGGGACAATTGTCACGTCTAAAGCTGCAAGACTTCATGTCGGCGACACAGGCAAGAAATGGATACTTTTTTCTCATCCCACGCCGAAGATGCTAAGCCACTTCGTAAGAACCAGCAGCGCGTCTGTGCTGCCACCATGCGTTGTAGCCGCAACGATGACCTTCAAATCGCCGACTGCGCGTCTTGGGTCGCCACGCGGGGCCCACATGTACTGCGTCCTCGTGTGCATCACCTTTTTGGTCATCCTGAACGGCAGGCTTGGAGTGGAAAGCAAAGAACTTCAGAACAAGTTAGCAGCGGCTCACCAGAGCGAAGAAGACGTTTCCACCCAGAAAAAGATTCTCTACCGCAATGCTAACAGTGACTGTGGGTGCTGGCTAATCGTGAACCGCGAAACAGTCAATTGCCGGGGCAAGGGCTGTACGCAAGTTCCCCGGAACTTGACCATTTCCAACGCGGGCAAACTGAGAATCACGGGCACCGAAATTGATAACCTCAAACCAGGCGATTTCCGCGGCTATGAGCACCTCACGGACCTCCAACTCGACAACAATGAAATCAGCCACATCCGACCAGGCACGTTTCAAAATCTGACCCTCTTACTCAACCTGAACCTCGCCTTCAACCACTTGTCCATTTTGGAACAAAACGTCTTCGTAGGTTTAGTGAGCTTAAAATGGCTCCGGTTGTCGAAGAATGGTTTCACGCGCCTCGGACAGATGGTGCCGGCGTTGATTCCCAACATTTTACCCAACTTGAAGCAACTCACCTTGGCAGAAAACGCCCTGGGCAAAATTGACCAAGATGATTTCTACTTACTGAGCTTCTCCAAGCTCGAGCATTTGGACTTGAGCAATTGCGCGTTAACGAATATTCATCCTAAAGCGCTATCGCCGTTAAGATCTTTAACGCGTTTGGTCCTCAAGGAGAACACGTTACAAAACGGGACGCTGACAGAACTCATGTCCGTCTTGAAGCACAGTTCGCTGCAGATTTTGGATATATCGCGTTCAGGGTTCACAGGCAACCTGCCCCGACGCTTAATGCAACTGATTGCCAATTCTAACGTCACCGAGCTCAATCTCGCCCACAATACGCTGACGCAGTTGAACAATCGAACGTTCCCCTTAATGCCTAAGCTGAAAACGCTCAGTTTGAACCATTGTGGCATCTACGTCATAGGAAACCATTCCTTCGAAGCTTTCCCGAACTTGAGAGTGCTAAACATGTCTAAGAACTCTTTGGTGGGGATTCCCGAAGCGATGTTGTCAGCGTTGCCGCAACTAGAAGTGCTCAACTTGAGTGGGAATTCCCGGGCGCGGGAAGAGGAAGCGGAAGAAGAGGGCGGGTCGACCACGGGCGGGGAATTTGAACTGCTGGATCAAAATTTCAAGTTCAGCACTCGGCTCAAGAATTTGGATTTATCGGATACCAACGTAGGCATTGTTTCCACCAACGCGTTTCAAGGGCTCACCAACTTAACGGACCTGCATCTGCGCAATTGTTCGCTTTACCGGATCGAACCCTTTGCCTTTAGCTCCTTAACGGCGTTGCAAGAATTGCGCCTGGAAGGTAATTTTTTCGAGTACCAAAATTTCAGTCGCAGCACCTTCACGGGTTTACGCCAGTTGCGGAAACTCTACTTGGACAACTGCCAGATTGCTGGTTTCTCCGAAGACGGCGTCTTTGCCGAAATGTCGCACTTGTTCCTGGTTAGTTTGCGCCACAATCATTTGACCACCTTCGCAGCCAACCCGTTCTGGCAAGTCACCAGTCTCCAACTGGTCGACTTGACCAAGAACTTTCTCCGGGCTTGGGAAGAACGCGTCTTTGAGCATTCATCCCATCTGAATGAACTGATCTTGACGGGTAACAAGATCTCGACCGTAACGGTCGCCATGGCGCTGGATTTTGCGAACTTAAGTCGGGTCGACCTGTCCGACAATCCCATGGATTGCGATTGTCGTCTCAGCGTTCTCAATGACATGATTTGGCCCTTAACGAACGATTCGAGTAATCCGGAGCTTCACGTGGAGTGGAACAATGCGAGCTTGAGTGGCTTGCGATCCATTCGGACCGAGTATTGCTATTCGCCCGATGAGTGGCGCCTCAAACGCATGGTTGACTTCCTGGCGTCGCTCGATTCCACTGGGCCGGATTGTCTTCCTACGCCATTCTATTGGTACTGGGGCCCCGTGATTATCATTGTTGTGGTCATCGTGCTGCTCATCTTCACAGCCGTTGTGGTGTACAAGTTGCGTTGGTATTTCCGATATTGGTTGTTTCTGTGGCGTTTGCGACGCCATCGCCTGAGGCCGTCCGCTTCTACCACGTCAGCCAGTTTGGGCTCGCAAGATGGCACCAGTGGTAGCACGGACGGTCCCAAAGACGATCCTTACGTGTATGACGCTTTCGTGTCTTATAGTAATCAAGACCAAGCTTTTGTAGCTCGTTTAGTCGCCATGTTAGAAAACGACGAGCCCTATTTTCGGTTGTGTGTGTTCGAACGGGATTTCACCGCCGGCACCATTTTAAACGAGTGTATTTTAGAAAGTATTGCTTCTAGTCGGAAGGTGATTTTGTTGCTCAGTGATAGTTTTACGCGCTCCCAGTGGTGCTTGTGGGAACTCCATTTAGCGCAGCACAGTCTTATTGAAGAGAAACGAGAGGGTTTGATCCTAATCAAGTTGGGCGATCTCCAAGCCGAAAACGTGACGCCAACTTTGCGATATCTGATGAGGACGCGAATCTATCTCGAGTGGGACGAAAATGCCGATATTCAAAAACAACGCTTGTTTTGGACACGACTCCGAAACGCCTTAATTCGACCGGTCAAACAATTTTCCATTCCCCGGATTGTTTAAATTAATTTATGATGGGGGTTATTAAGCAGGACTGCGTTTTTATAACATTAGTTATATTTTCCCTTGTACGCCATTTCCATGGTGAAACTATGCCCGGTGTTCGTCAACTTTTTATATATAATAAAAATGTTTAAAAAATAAACAATAAAACAACGAAGCCTGAGATATCTTTGAAGAAACACAGCTATGCTTTTTAACGTGGAAAGGGCAATAAAAGACAGAAATTGAAGATATTGTAGTATGGTTTGCTCCCGGATTCCAAATTGTGTTTGAAGATTTTGCACCTGCATAACTTTACAGCTACTTTATTATTATTACTCTATTTTTGCATCCGAAAAGTGTCATTACAGGTGATTTACAGCACTGATAATGCAGAACCGGATTCGTCAACTTTCTAAGTTCACAATCAATCTGCTCAGGTCCTTAAGTAAAGAATGGACTCTAAGCATGTTTGGGTTTTAACAGAAAAACTCGAACACGTCACAGTTCTAACTATCATAATTATGTAGTGGAGAAGACTGGGGACAATTTTTCTACAAATGTTTTTTCACTTCATACTTGTAGAAACTGAAGCCTGGCAATGTATTTGTCAAATGAATGTGACGTGTGTATCAGACTAACCTAGTTTATGCTAGGAAGCAAAAGTATTTATAAAACTACATTCTACGCAATCGTTGTACTAATATTAATATTCTGACAAATAAAACAGGAGCGACGATTTTTCTGTTTTCCCATGAAGCAAACTACCCAATCGAACTATCCTGTAGTTGATACATGATAGACTTAATAATTTATGTTTACATCAGTGTACAATACTTATTATACAAATATTATTATGCTAGTAAAGGATATTCATACGTTTATAACATTCTTCATACACACGGTAAGTTAGTTCTGCGAAAACTACGCAAATCGAAACTGTACGTCGAAACATGTTTCGCTTACGATAGGAATTGACTCAGTGACCACGAAAACATTGAAGTAAGAACATATTTTCGCCAAAGTTCTAATTTACTTATAAATAAATATACTGAGATTGCTTATAATAAATGGGCAAACTGTATGCTGCTATCGTTTTTTAAACACATTTAAAATATTCCGAACTTCCACAATCTTAATGTAGCCTTTTCGACAATACCCGCTAGATGACTCTTAGATTTCTTTTGATCTCGGTAGTACTGTATTGCTTCCCATTGACTTCTGTTGTGCAGTTTGCTATTCGAAATTTGACCTTTTTTCATACACGTAAACGTGACCTCATAAATGGAGAGAATACTGTCCTATTATAGCAGTTTCACCCACATCTTTTCACCAGACAATAACCTAGATAAACGAAAAGCGGGTTAACCAGGGGGAAATAAAAAAATATTAGTTACATGTCGCAAAACTTATGGCTGTGTGCAGTATTTAAAATTTGTTGAAATTTATATACATCTAGTTGAAAAATCAGTAATTTTCTGGACAAATCTTTACATTGTCTTACGAACTAAATTTTTTCCTTCGAACGAGCAACAGTAAACAGATTGGTGGATAAATTATAGCTAATACAGGATTATGTATTTAAAGCGGATGTCCATCAAAGAAAAGTCAGTGAGTACCTCAACTGTATATGACAGAATTAAAATAGTTTGTGGAAATTTACGGTCACTAAGCTTAGCCCTAATTGGATTCTTCGTAACTTCACTTTTGCCAAAAGAGTCGTATTCCTTTAACGCTTTTATTTCATTTGTATTGTCTTTCATTCGCCGCTCTTGGTCTCTTACATCTCGAGTACAAGTACATACTTTACAGAATTTGTCTAAGCTGTTGGTATATTATTCTATAAACTATTGCAACATGTTTGCAACATGTTATAAACAATACATTCTGCAAAGAACTATTTTGTTCCTTTTTGTTATAATTAAAATTGGTAATATTGGTTGTACATAAAGTGGACCATATCAACGTTCTATTGTTCTTCATTGTAAATTTTGATATTTCTTCGCAACACTTCTTCTTTAGTAGCTTATATTAGTCCTTTTTTGTTATAATTAAAACTTGTATTATCCTTTCGTTGTGCATAAAGTGACAATATAAATTTTTTCTTGTTTTCAATATAAATTTTGCAACTTCTCCTTAACATGTTTCATAAACAACGATAGTAGTTAACATGGCTTGGTTTCTTACAAAACCAAGATATCTGTTGTGTTTCTCTGTTTTATCATTCTAATTCCTTGCGTTCCAGTTGACCCCTCTCTGCTTGAAATTGTAACGGCGTAGTTTTAAAGACGTGGCCGAGTGGTAAAAGGGAAATTGCCGTTACATGGGTACAAACAATAGGATTCTAGAGTTGCACTAAGAAGTGGATTTTATTTAGAACACAAACGTTACAGGATAGAAGGGAAATAAGGGGAAGCTGGGAGTGGAACCAGCCAGACTTGAAAGTGTAGAGGAGGGATGGGACAGTTTACACGTGGGACAAACCGTACAAAAATCAGTACTAATGAACTACGACAGGTTTGGATCTGAAAAAAATTGTACACTTATTGAATACGACGAAGCTTTCATGGGGAAATTTTCGTCGAAAAATATTGAACCGTTTTTGAGAAAATAAATAAAAACTGAATTTTTGGCACTTTTTGTAAGAAACGGGTCCTGATTAGTTCGTTGTAGCACTCATAATGTGTATCTAAAAGTAAAATAAAAATTACTTTTATGTAGCTGACAAGTTAGAGAATAACTCCTCCAAAGGTTTGTTCTAAAATCGCTGTCCTTTTTTTGCACGAGATTTTAAACTCCAAAGGGATGATTTAGTACGATTTGGACTCAGCCATTTGCATTGCCTTTTCTTGTTGTGAATAA
>JAHZNP010000077.1:90901-180155 GCA_020615345.1 Triops cancriformis | reverse complement strand
GGATTTATTTATTTTTACTTCACAACTAGTATAAATTTAATCATGAAAATGTATTAGAAAATAGTCCGCAGTGGTGCCGCGGAAGTTTTTCACAATCAAGCTAAGTGATTTAGTTAAACTTTAGCTATTTTAACACTTTTTACAATTTTTGTTTTATTTTTGGTTTGTTTTCGATCACCGTGGTTTGTTTTTGGTTTGTCTTTCGAGTTCACTGGGTTTGCTGACTGGAAATAAATCTGGCAACCCTATCGGGAAGCCCCAGTTTATAAACGTTCCAAGCCTTATGAGCAACGCCGCAGCCAATTCCCGGAATGCTGCAGGCCGCGCTAGTTTACAGTCCCAAAACCTCTCCCTTCGATTTATGGTACTCGAAGACACACGTGTACAAGCTACATTCAGATACTGTGAGAGGTCCAGCCCAAAAAGTGTTTCAGTTATGATTTTCGGCCACCGGCCCATGCGGCATTTTCCGCATTGCCGCATGGGCCAGTCCGCCCCTGCTGTAAATCGACATGGCAACAAGCGTAATTGAGGCTTTTAATTCCAAATAAAAGGAAATAAAAAATAAACTTAATCCAGCGTAACTCAAAACGAATGTAGCGAATTGCTGTGTACCTGCTACATCACCTTCTTACTTAAACTACTTAAAACTCTACTTTCGTATATCTTGAAAGTTTTTTATGCGTAACACCGGAGCTATCGCATAGCTTGGGACACCGCAGTGAGTGGGAGCCGCTTGTTAGACTTTTCCACAAATCGCGCCAAAAGCTTTATTTTCGCCATAATATAACATGACTACTTAAACTCTATTTTCGCATCTTTTGAAGTTAAAAACTGTACATAGAAATATTTATAGTCATCACGCATTGTTTTCTTCGTGCAATTTCGAAGTAACAAGTCTTGCATGGAATATCAGGACCGCGCAAATCGAAACCGCGCTTTGATAACAGCAGAACATGGCGACGTCACTTATCCGCGTAACACGAGGGCTATCGCAAAGCTTGGGATACCGTAGTGACTGTAAAGCGCCTTCTGAACTTTCACAAAGCGCGCCCAATCCTGCGAATTGCCTTAACCTGCCACCTGTTGGGTGCCAACGTAACGCTGATAGTCGAACCCCCATCGTGGTGTTACGTTCGCTCTCGTGTGTCAGGCAACAAACAACGGTGAAACTCCGAAGCCATTTTCCATTTCGTTCACTACTACCTTCCTAGTTTCCGTTTCCGTTCGCTAATCGACGTAAGGTGCCCAACGTACTCTACAGCCAACTTTAAGCCAGGTGACCATGGATAACGGCCAAGAATTCTGCCTCAGATGGAACAACCACCAAAGCACCTTGGTATCAGTGTTGGAAAACCTGCTGGCTAATGAGACCTTGGTTGACGTGACGTTGGCGTCCGAAGGGAAATATATTCGCGCTCACCGTGTCGTCTTGACAGCATGTAGTGCTTATTTCCAAGTAATTGCCATCTTTTTTTCCTTCATCAAATTCTAGAAAAACAATTCCATAAAAATTTGCATTAGTAAGTGACATTTCCTTCACTCTTCGTGTATAGGACATTTTAGCCCACCACCCCGACAAACACGTCGTGATATACATGAAAGATGTCAATTTCGAGCAGTTGCGGGCTCTGGTGCAGTACATGTACCGAGGCGAGGTCAACATTTGCCAAGAAACGCTCAATTCCTTCATCCAAACTGCGGAGTCCTTAGGAATCAAAGGCTTGGCTGACGGTGGACCTAAAAAGATGACGCCAGATTTCTCAGAAAGCTTACCACCCCCGCCTGTCGTGCGGGAAACGTCTCACAGCAAAGCAGCGTCGGTAGCCTCCGAGTCTGAATCGCCTTCGCTGGCTCCACGAGCCAAGAAGCCCAGGTTGTCCAAATACGATCGCGATCCCCATTACATTACGGAAAACCACAAAGCTGAATTCGAAGCCTTGGCGGTGCCCAAACGGCTCCCGACCAAGATGAGACCTAACAAGAAACGCGGCGGAGGAGCAGCAGGAGTAGTGAAGGCCCCGCTGCCCGCCAAGCTGGAATCGGGCGCATCGGGCGTCCTCACCTTCTCCTTGGAAGACAACCAGGACAGCGACAAGGAAACTGGCGCCGAAATGGACGTCGAAAATGAAAGCGATGACGATGACATGGACGCGAATGGCAATGAAGACGATGACTGGGAAGATTTGGAGAACTCACACGCTGGTAACGATAAATCTAAACTCACTAGTGGCTTGTAATCATGTTTGTCTTCCATAGGAGAAGCGCACCCTTCGACCAGTGGCGACCGGAAAGGTTAGTACACAGATTTGCGTGGTATTACTCTTTTAAGAGTCCCAATTTAAACCATTTCGGCCTATTTTAGCACATCTTCTTTATATTCTATATTTCTCCTTTATATATTACTAGTATAGCTCTAATGAAACCTAACCTAATTCTAAAAAATTCAGCCTGTTATAGAATAACTTTCGTATATTTTAGCATATTTTCTCATGAAGTAAACTGGGTTTATCAGACATTTTCCCCTCATTGCTGACGTGGTCTTAAGATTTGACGATCTTATTTAATCTTGTTTATTGTTGTTCTCTTTGTCGTGCCAGAAGCAGTGTGGTATAAAATGCGCACGAGACAGCAATATTTATTGAAGGACCGTGATTGCTGAACAATACTGTAGTAGTTGTGTCGAAAACGGTACTACATAAACCGTGAACACGTTAATGAAACGTTAGGTTGAATTAATATAAGTTAGTTAGGTTAGTTTGTATAAATTAACGTTAAGGTTAAAGTCAATTTGCGAATCCGGTAGGAATAATTTAAAACAATTGTAGACAACATAGAAGTTAATACTGGATGTGTTTTAAAATGTTAATTTGAGAGGATTTTTTTTATTGCAGGCAAAAAGGGTAAAGGCCGAGGTAAAGCGCGTCTGGGAATGGGCAAAGAGCGGGGTCGTTTGGTGTGTCAACGTTGTGGAAAGACCTTCAAGCACATTTCCTCATTCCATAACCATAACATAGCGACCATGTGCAGCGGTATGGAACCCCGGTTCCATTGCGACATTTGCCAGTACAGCACGCACCGGAATAGCGACCTACAGACGCACTTTAACTCGAAACGTCACCAAAATGCTGTAGCTATGGTGCACGCAGCTGTGATGCGAGACGAGAACGCGAAATCGGAAAGCAGCGTGAAATCAGACTGAAGACATGAGTAGGGAAAATCTTTGAATTTTTTTTCTTTGGGAGCCGTCTTTGTGGTATCAAGTCGAAGTATTGTATTCTTGCTCGTGAGCGAGTTAACACGGGTGTTTGGATTATAACCATCCCGTTAGATCAGAATGAATTTCGCTCCTCATTAAGTTTGTTTACAAATTGTGAGTGATGAATGTGACCTCGAGTATCATTTAGTATGAATGGGAGGGACGCAGATGTTTTTAACATTACATTTCATGTCTCATTGTGTTTCCGAACAGACCCTGTACCCTTTTTTGATAGTGACATATGTATTTGATAATTCCCAGCAGAAGGGAAGAAAAAATCATTCTTGTGACATTAGACAGTTTGTCTATTATGTTAGTAGACATTTTTCGCTTTTTCCATGCGTCTTCTTTCATTATTTTACGAAGAATTGTTCATTGGAGTCTGCGATTCATGCATTATTGCTGTAAGAATCATCGCTGACGAGGTCGTGGAAATAAATTTCGCGTGAAAGTCGAGTAGCGCTGGGGCTAATGGTCGCTTTAGGCAGTCTACGCAGAAGGGGCCATCATGAATGGCCGGGACAGCGGGTCTTCGTCAAGCGGGAACGGCGAGTTGAGGTGCGTAGAAGCCGTTCCGAGTTTTCGGTTTCGGCTTGCGACATGCTTAAGGGATATTATTAACGTTTATTCTTTACTGTGGGGATTATAGCTAGGTAGTCGTATGAGGAGAGATTCGGTGGATAAGACGCATCGAACAGGGTTCGATACGGGTTGGTGGATTACTAAATCGAAAAACGGCGATAGGAAACACGCCATAGCGTTGAAACTTCCGTTTTGTGCAATTGTCCGGATACGGTTGCGAAATCTACTACGTTTCTCGTTATTACTCTTGACGAGTGCTACTAATCCATCAATCGTAATCGTAATCGCATTGATTACGACGAGGAAAACGTGCGACGACTTCGACGTTAGGCGTTTTGTATTTCTTTTTTTTCCCATTTAAGATATTTTCTTCGTAGTTTCTTAAAAGTAAGCGTTCTAGAATAGACATTATAGAATTGCGCGAGCCGGAAAGTGGGTATTTTTCATATTTGTTTTATTATTTTCGGGAAAAGGAATACGGTGACTATTGAGCGCATTCGGAAGGGGAATTCCCGGCGAGTTCGCGGGTTGATCGATGGGAGCACGGCCACGAGCAAGGCGCATACGGGAACTTCGTTCGGTTTCCCGGTTTCGGTTTCGCGGCAATGCCCTACAAGTTGGTTTGTGTGATACCCGCCACGAATCAAGCGCCATATGCGTCGCGTCTTTCCGTGCACAACAAATACAATAAACAAAGCGAAAATCCAGTGTTGTTTTCCCTTTTGACGCCCAACTTATGTTTCACAGTACAAGAATTAATCGAATTATTATGCCATGGGAGAACTTAATGTCAGCAAATCTTTACAAAACACTATCCCGGTCACTCCACAAACGGAGAAACCTCTCCATTACAAGTAAACAGCCACTTTTGACGCATGAATTCAGTTCCCTCTATTCCAGCACCTGGAAGTGTTGAATGAACGTTATGCTCTCTCTCTCTCTCTCTTCTTGAAGGTATATCAAGGAATTTCGCGTAGAACAATGTCCATTGTTTCTCCAACACAAATGTCAACAACATAGACCATTTACCTGTTTCCATTGGCATTTTATGAACCAGCGTCGACGAAGACCCGTCAAAAAGAGAGATGGGACCTTTAGTTACAGTGCGGACGTTTACTGCTCCAAATATGACGAAGCTGCTGGGACTTGTCCCGACGGAGATGAGTATGTTTGAAATTTTTTTTAAATGAATGAATTGGAATTTAAGCTCCCATTTTTGTCTTTTAGCTGTCCCTTTTTGCATCGAACAGCGGGCGATACTGAACGTCGGTATCATTTACGCTATTTTAAAACCGGGATGTGCGTCCACGACACGGATATAAGGGGCCACTGTGTCAAAAATGGGTCTCATTGCGCTTTCGCACATGGCGCGCATGATTTACGCCCACCTGTCTACGATATCCGGGAATTGCACGCATTAGAAGGGTCCGAAGTGGATCCCAACACCCAAGGACACAACGGGATTGATAAAGATCGTATAGCAATCAATGAAGATCCCAAATGGCAAGGTGATGGATTAAACTTACACGCACAGCTTGGAGTCGCATATAAATATCAATTCACCATAAATAATCCGCTCATCCATCCCAATCCAGATATAAAATATCCGGTCGTGTTTGAAAGGACTAATTACCTCTGTATTTCCCATAGATACGGCCTACGTTCTAGCGTACTATAAGACCGAACCCTGTAAAAGACCACCGCGCTTGTGCCGGCAGGGCTACGCCTGTCCCCAGTATCACAATTCCCGCGATCGCCGGCGCAGTCCCAAAAAATACAAATATAGGTAAAAGTTTAGGTACCCAAAAAAAGGGATTTGACCATATAGCGAAGTATACTAATAATACACTACTGCTGCGACTACTACCACTATTGCCAACAATTCCACTATTACTACTGTACTACTATCTACTACTATCTCTATCTACTTTCGTAGATTCTACACGTACAAATAAAATACGTAAATATTCAACACCACAAACACTGCTGATATGTAACAGTAATGAAAATTTCAGTAAAAGAAAAAAAACTTTATATTAATAAGAGAAACAAGTATAATAGAAAATTAAGGTAAATAATTTTTAAAAAAAGATAGAGAAAGACTAATTCTACCGATTGAGCTAGCCTGAACCTTTTTATACCGCATGTATGAAACTGGTTATTCTAAAACTAATAAGTGTAAGAACACTCGTCGCCTTACATTATGATTGAAACTTAAAATTACAAATGAAAAAATTATAATTACAATAGCGAATTTGGGGTAGTTGATAGAGTGTAATGCATTTCTGTTTTTTTCTTAGGTCGACACCTTGTCCTAATGCAAAGCACGGCGATGAATGGGGTGAACCGACCGGTTGCGAGCAAGGTGACGCGTGTCAGTACTGTCACACCAGAACCGAGCAACAGTTTCACCCGGAAATTTACAAGTCAACCAAATGCAACGACATGCAAAGCTCTGGTTATTGTCCCCGTGGCCCTTTTTGCGCTTTCGCTCATGTTGAACGTAAGCTAAGTTTTTAATTTTTAAGTCTTTATTTGCGCATTTTTTGTTTATTATTTATACGTTTAGTTTATTTATACAATTTTGTTATTTATATGAATACGCAATATTTATCAATATTAACGTACGGAATTTTTATTTAATTACATACACAAATTTTACTTATTATATTTGTGTTGCGTAATTATTATTTCTTTGTTTGTGTAATTCATATTCATTTATTAGGTAATATTTCTTTGTTTATGTGTTTACTTTTGATGTGTTTTTATGTAATTTTTATTTGCTTTTATCATGAGCAGCCGGCATAGGCTCGCGCCTGTTGCCGCGCGCTTTATTTCTTACATTTTACTGTTCATTTCATTATTATTTTTATCTTTATTTTTAGTTTATTTGTACTGTTTTCTCTTTTTCTCTACGATCTTCATTGTCTTATGTCTCTTGTCACACTGACACTGCGTAGCGGCTGAAAATTGAGATTTTCTTTCTTTTCTTTGTTTCCACAGAAGAAATAGCGCTCGCTAGGGAGTCTGCGGTTCCCGAGTCTTCGAGTTTGTCCGATTTCTTCACGTCAGCCTTGAAATCCCAAGTGGGCGCTAGTAACGGCGTGCGCAGAGGAGATCACAGTGATAAAGAACGGCAAACGTCCACTTCGTCTGACGACCATGAAAATGAAAACGGGGAACAGCCGGCTTCTTCGGTACGTGGAAATTTTCTTGACAATCCCCGAGCTTCACTTTCTGTTGGGGGGAGAACAAAACACAATAGTAGGAAGAGAAGAAAATAGGAAATAAGGTTTGGCTTGGTGGTCAAGAAAGGCCACAAAATAGGGAAAGCAATCATAGTAAATGGAAGCTGGTGGCCTAAGAATATGATTTAGTTAACGTTCTAAACTGCTGCCACATGCACTTATAGCATTCAGAGACGGGTATTCGGTTCTGGTTCCTTGCTTTTTTAAGGGCAAAGCGTTCTTAGCCCCTCTTGGCCGAGTAATGCGTTGATTCTGCCGGGAGAAGCGAAACTGGTCCGCATAAAGCGAAACCGTCCGTCTCTAGCAATGTAATTTTCTCTGCGTAAAGCAAAACTTTTTCACGTAAAACGAATTTAATTCGCGTAAAATAGGAGCATTTCCTAGTGAATCATTTGTGTATGCAATAAAGTGCCTAAATCGTGAGATCATGTTCAGTACGCTAGAAAACGTTAATTAAAACTAAATTTGTGGTTTTTAGTTACTTTTACGTTTTAGATTCTGGGAAAGTAGGTTTTGGGAAAGAAGCATATGCATGTGATTTGTAAAAGAGAAATCCTTTTTTTTATTAGGTGCCAACGTACAATCGAACGAGGAGCATAGAAGGGCAAAACAACAATTATTCGATGGTAAGCACAAAAATAAATTAATAATCATAATAATTTTTATTTGTTGACATTACGTTACGTAAGATAAATTTCGGTATTGTTACAGAGTTGTAGCCTGGGTGAACATACGTTGTCGTCGTTTGGCTTCGGGCCGATCATGCCGCCCATCGGCAAGCCGCGTTCATTGAGTATGTCTTCTGCCCAAACCCCGCCCACCTTAGGATTAATGATCGAGAAAGAAGAAAACGAATTGGTAAGCTGAGAACTATTAGCAAACTGGTTAGAAAGTTCGCAACCACGCCTCTTGACACTGAAAAACGATCGAATCTTCGATCTAAAACTCTTTCCCGTAATTAAGTCGCTAATTGATTGTTGCCTGTAGCAGGAAGGTGGTCGAAATTCCCGTAAATCCAGTTTGTTTAGTGGTAGTGGCGGCCTGGGCGGTCTAGTACCTTCATTGCCCTCGGCGCCGTCACCGAACATGTCGCGATATTTCCCATCGTCTAGCGTGGATGCCATAATTAGTAAGAGATTATATTTGGTGAAATCTTTATTTGAAATTTTTGGACGAAATGGAAGTAATTCTGCGTCTTGATGTCATTTTACTGCGTTTAGGTAACACTTTGGAAGATTTGAGTTTGGAAGAACCGTTTAGTGATTCTTTATCGAGAGATTTTGACATGGAGCCGACATCGTTGAGCGAGTCGTTAACTGCGGGCTTAACCTACTCAGGTAGTGAACTGCTGAACAAATTATATAGTTTTCGCAGTTTTGGTGTATGTTCTTTAGTTTTTGTAAATAACACTTTTGAATAAGAATTTTTCAGAATGTAATAAGAATTTAGTTAACCTACGAATCATTTATAGGTTTGTTAAGTAGCTCCGCACCGGTGAATATCCCCGGCTCGGGTTTACGCGTGTTGGGACGCGGTTTATCACCGTCTCCTCCGGGAGGCACCGGAAGAGGCGAAAGCCAACTGGGTCTCGTCACGCCGTTTATGTCATCCCAAGCTCAAAGTGTGCAGGAATCAGGCCTGGAACGCGTAATAGTCACCTTTTATCTTCTTTTGAGCGAGAATAGCGAGTTTACCTCGCTTTACGAACTTGCTTGTCTGACAAACTATCTCTTATCGAGGCACTCCAAGGAACGGAATGGTTCGTAAAGCGGGGGTAGGCCGTGAACACGTGAATGATTGTACCATGAAGTATTATGTTTGTTGGGATTAATTCTTTTGCATTTTTTAGCACTTGTTTGATGGGCA
Organism: Triops cancriformis; assembly: GCA_020615345.1. Taxonomy (NCBI): domain Eukaryota; kingdom Metazoa; phylum Arthropoda; class Branchiopoda; order Notostraca; family Triopsidae; genus Triops; species Triops cancriformis. The sequence goes on along the minus strand of JAHZNP010000077.1, from coordinate 171,200 downwards.
TCGGACATCGAGTTTGTCGGGCACGAGCTTTCAAGATTGGTCGATGTTGGGGACCGGTTCGCCCGTCACCAATGGGAATACTCCGGGGCGTAGTTTGGTGAATACGACTCCTTCGTCACTGCTGTCTTCCCTAGGCAATTTAGGAACATCGTACAATAATACTTTAGAAGTAAATAGTCTTGTTTGTATTTCTGGTTCGGTGTGGGAAAAGGTTGAACTTTTGTTTATGCTGTTGTCGCATTATAGAATTGAAAGGGAGTTGGGGACGAAAAGCTCAGGTTGCCCGCTCATGAAACTTGTTGTTTTTTTTCTTTGGATTTAGGTACAACGTTTAAAAGACGAATTGGAGAGTTATCGAACGAAATTAGCGTCATGGGTCGAAGGTATAACCCAAGCGCATGACGCGTGTGAAGCTTGGAAAAGAGAATGCGAGCAAGTGAATAGGAAACTTTTCAATTGCGAACAAGAAAACCAAGAGGTACGACGCTTATTGGAGAATGATTTCCTCTTTAGATAAAGCAATCCACAGAAAGTCATTTTCTTTTCATTTTTTTCGCACGTTTATTTATGGCGTTACTTTGTTTTCGATTTGGCATGTTTTGCGCTTTTTAGACAATAATTTACGATTTTCAATTTTGTATTTACTTTTTAAGCAGTTGTACTCATTTTTTGCAGAATCTCTGCGTTTTCCGTACATTTCTTTACGTTGCTGACTTGTTTACGTTTATCATAATTCAGTGTTGTTGTTTAGTATATGTTATGATTTATTGTTTAGTTATTGTACAGGTTTATAGCTTTATTCACTGTTAAGTAAATTTCGTTGTTACATTTAAACACATGTTCGTACTTTAGTAATTCAATTGTGTGCTGGGCAAGTTTTCTATTTTTGCGTTTTTCCTTTGTTTACATATTAAAACATTTTATTGTTGTTCTGTGCTGGGCAAAAGCAAAACTTTACTGGGGATAGCGCAGAGGTTGATGCATATTATCCATTTAGCAGCGAAAAACATTAAACAAATTGCCATCTAAGAGAACCTCTAATTTTGAAAGCTTCGCTATGTTAGGTTTGTTGTAAATGACACGATTTTAAGTTTAGAAGTATTGCTGTTGTGTATATAATGAGCAAGACAGCTTAGATAGGTTTCTATATTCAATACTTTTCTTTGTCAGGTAAACCGCGAAATCCGTAACCGTTTCTGTATGAACTAATATGTACTTATTGTTTGTGCAAAAGTATTACTGACATGCGTAAAGAAAATCTTCCAACGCGTAGCTTTTTGTGGTTTATAAAGTATTCTATTAAATATCTTTTAAATTCTATTAAGTTTTCTTCGTAAATTAGTGGAATGTGTTGATGAATTTTTTTTTTCAGTTCTCTTAGAAAATGAAAGTTGAGCAAAAACAAATATTAGCTGAACGGATATGCCTAATTGTGATCTCCACTGAGGATCGGAGAATTGTTATCATAATTTCATTGCAAGTATACCGTGTATGTTCTAAGGCTCGTGCGAGTTTCATTTGCTCGAGTAAGTGAGAATCATATTCCAGAAAGAATATCAAGCATATTTTAAAAAACTTTATAAATTAAAGCGCGAGATAGGTCAATTGTAAAATAACAGTGTCCGACCTCTTTTTTACAAGAATAGCGAAGTCTAAACGTGAACAAAACATCTGTTAATACATGGCTACAGTGTCAGCGGAATGCATGAATTGAGAGCATCAACATTTGGGTACCCTACATCGTCTTATTGATACAATATTTTAAACACAAATTCCACCAAAGTGCAAATGTTGCCACCGTCTTAAAGCATAAAATAATAAGTTGTTTCAAATTTGGTAGTCTACCTTTCAAATAGCTAGCGATTGGTGAAGCTTTAAGCCCCTTTGCCAGCTAATGAAGGTAAATCACCCTCAAGAGGCGTAATTAGACTTCTGCTCTATCCACAGTAAAAAAATATATACTTATTTATTTTTTCTTAGCATAGTACGCGACAAAGTTTTTGTTAACTTTTATTACATTTGTTTACGATGGTTGCTGTGAATGTTTATTATGTAGGAAAATCTCGCCATTAACGAACCTCCTAGGGTTGGCAAAAATTTTCGTATACCGGAAACTTCTTTGTACACTTGCATAAGCTGGTACTTTTTTTACTTCCACTGTAGCCAACAGTTCTTTATAACCAGGCATCATTATAGGAACCAGGCATCATTATAGGCACCAGGCGAGATTTTACTGTATTTTCGACACTTGTTAGCTTTCTTTGCGTCTAGCGTGATTCATTCGCGTGTTACGATATTTAATTTTCCTAAGACATAACAGTTTAGGAATGTCGACTTCCTTATATGTCTGCTAATTGTTAAGTGTGCCTTTGTTTCGTGTTAATTATGTTTGGCGGCGTGTTTAACCTTTGTTTTACACTTGGTTTTACATAGTTGAGTTCACGAATTTCAAGTGTGGAATGCGAAGTGGAGCAGTTACGTAAACGGGTTCCGTGCGGTACGGAGTTACACGAAATGCCGGTCTCGGTTCTCTTAAAAGTCCAAGCACAAATGCGCCGTGATTTAGAAGAAATCGACAAAGTAAAACGAACGCTTTTTTGCATTCTTTAAACAGTTTTTTTAATCCAAAAAAAATCCGTATATTTTCTCCATTTGCAGTTGATCCGTAAGAAGAATAGCGCCGATACTTTCGCTTAAGTTGCGGGACTGCTTTTTGTTTATTACGAATAACTTTCATTGCCCTTTGCGTTTCCTCCCACCCCTCCCCTTTCGTTGTTCTTAATAATTTTACTTCTCGTAAGAGGAAAAACGTGACCCCTCTGTATTGTAGCAAAACTAAAATTCATCTCTTCCCAATGCTTAAGAAACTATCGGCTTTTTTATCTTTTTTTTGTCGAATGATTTGGTTTATCTCCCAACCAAGGAAAAGTTGGCTTTTTCTTTTGTCTCCTTTTTTGATTCAAAGAGTTGGAAAGATGAAAGAGGACTACGATTGTTTGCAGACACTTAAAGAGATCGTTTAATACATATTTCTACTGTAAAACCCCTATCACTATTGTACTTCCCTGTGAAAATACTCCGTAAATCGAAAAATAGTTTTCCCGTGTTTCTGATTGGCGATTTCCTTCTGACGCCCACCGAAATACGACAACTTCCTCCCTAAATGCCATTTTTTCACAATTCTTTGGCTGGGATTGGTCCGAACGCGGCACGCTGGAATTCCTCACCCATCTCTTACCCCGATCAATACAGATCTCGGCTAAGGCAGAGGAAGACGAAGTGCTAAAAGATTTCTATTGGTAAGTCCTTGAGGGCTGCATGTGTGAAAGAGTAACGCATCACGTGTCAAGTTTGGGGGTCGCTCTGAAGTTGTTACTTTCTGACAAAGAAAGAGAGAAAACATGGTTGAGATCGTGCTTATATCTCGACACGAGTTTTTGGCGTGGAAGATTAGCTTAGGACTATTACAGGTTCCCGAAGAATGTCTGCAGCGCAAGCGCTGCACCAATGCTTTGTCTTTTTCGCCGTTGAGCGGAACTCGCGCTCAGGATGGGAGGTTAAAATGCTGCGAGTCAGTCGTGAAACTCACCATGCCGTGGCAATACGTCCTGGTGAGCTTGTGGACATTGTTCACGGACGCTCATACAGGTGGGGCGACGAGCGGCGGAAGGGAAAAGCCGTTAGAAACCATTAACCCTTTGAATTTTTGAATTCCCGAAAGGCGTTTTGTGTAAAATTTCTTTTGTTTTTCCCCAGAGTGCTCGTACTATTTCAACGCTAAGTGGAACCGGAGTGCTACTTTTGCCTCGCCGTGGTATCCAGAGTTATACAGCCCCGGTTTATCGTGTTTTTACATCTTCCAGGGTGAACAATGGGACGGCATCCATTTACATTTTACGGACTTTCAATTAGAACCGCCCTACTCGGCTGGGTAAAGAGTCCTTAATTGAGTTCTTCCATCGTAAACTTGTAATAGAAGTTAAGTCTTCTTATTTTAGGTGTTTAACCGATTTCGTGTCCATTACCACCGTGTCAGTCACGGGATTAAGGACAGATATGGGTCGCTTTTGCGGAAATAGCACGCCACCTAGTTTCATTACGATGCAACCGCGCATGGAATTACAATTTGTAACCAACGGGGCGCAGCAATTCAGGGGATTCCAAGGTGTTTACGAGTTCATTAACGAAGGTAGGTAACTTAAGGCCAGAACTTTATTAACGTAAAGGGAAGACAGCTCGTTAACGTTAGCGTCTTCTTTTTTTTCTCTCATGGTATTGTACTGGTATACTGGTCACTATATTACTACACGTCCCCTGTAGCTGTGGTCACCCCAGCACCCTCGTCAATCTGTGGTGGGGTGATGAGCGGCCCCGGGGGCGTAATCGAGTCACCCAACTACCCGCAGGGTTTTGACAACAACTTGGATTGCACGTGGCTCATTCGCGTTCCTTATCACCAGCAAGTATATGTGAAAGTAGAACATTTACAGTTCCTTGGCAGTTTAGGTAAGACAGATGTATAAAGTGAATTTATTACTTTTTAATGATTTGTCTGTTTTAGTCTATTTTTCATTGATTTGTTCTCTATTTATTGATTTATTATATTTTATTGATTTATTCTCCTTAATTTACAGCCACTTGCCGCGTGGCGGAATTGTCGTTACATGATGGTTACGGGCCGTATTTACCCTCCGGCCCTAAACTGCTTTCCTTATGTGGAGATTTGCGCTACTACAAGTCGAGTAGCGATCGAACGCTCCTGTCGGATAGAAATCGCTTAGTGGTGCGTTTTATGACCGGCAGTTTTACGCCGACGATGTCTCCGGGATTACGAGACGACAGCAACGCGGTGGGATTCCGCTTAACGTGGACTGCAGTAGATTTCCAGAGCTTAGGTGATTTAAACATAGTAGATCAACAGTACTTAAATAATTGCATATAATAATTTTTTATACATGGTGTAGAAATTAAGATTTGTGAATAAAATCATATTTAGTAAACATATATTTATTTCAAATTTTTCGACAACAGAAAGTTGGTGTATGGAGTTTAATTCCATCATTTCGAAAATATTGTAATAAACAAAATGATAAGAAACGGCAGGAATGAAGGGAAAAAATGATACTTTAAAAATAAAGAAGTAAAATAATATTAAATACGAATTAATTTACATAAAAAATCTTCTGTTTTCAAAACAATGAATGGAAATAATACTAGATAAGTAAATTCAGGCACAGGATAGAAGAGAACTAGTTTCTGAGGTTTAGGTCACTATTCGAAAGTGAAAAACTTTAAGTTTTAAATAATATCTGGAATGAATAATTTTGGAGAAATGAAAATGGTCGATATTCGATAACTAATGTTCGTGTGCGTTTAGAGAACTGTACGACTCAAAAGCGTTTTGTGTGTTCGGACTCGCGCTTTTGTCTGCACCGGAATCGGGATTCGAGCACGTGCGACCTCCGGTATTTCTGTTTGGACCCTGCTTTGTACTGTGACGGCATCGTTCATTGTGAAGAAGGCGACTTGTCGGATGAAAGAAACTGTACCGCCGGAATTCCATCATCCTTTACTGAAAAAAAAGAAAGAAAAAGGTCAGAGCTGTACGGTACTAACGTTGCTTTTCTGTTCTTATCAAGGTCACGCCCATTGGGTCGCTACCGGGGTCATTGTTGGGAGTATCGGTATCATTACAGCGTTCATCACAAGTTGCTGGCGTTGTAAAAGATTTTGGCACAAACTATTGTTGGCACGCTGCCAAACGCCCTCTGAAGGCGTGTACGAAGTGGACTTGGCTCCTCCTCTCGTGCAACATCAGTGTTCGTGCCCCAAGTCATCTCCGCCTTTCCCAGAAATGCCTTCAGGCGGAAATCATGTCTGTACCTGTCCTGAGCAGGGAAATTACTGTTCTTGTCCCGATGAAGATTTCTACTGTAGCAGCAAGCGTGACGTGGGCGTGTCTGTGCCTGATTTACACTTAGAAACTAGTAATTGTAGGCATGTGGGTTTGCAACTTGAACCGCGCGAAGAGGCGTTCATGAAAGCTGTTACCACCTTCGGTCCGCGGGTTGATACTGAGCTATGGTGAATACAAGTTTAATAATGAAATGTTCTAGATTTTAAGTGTTTAATTTCGCACGCTTTACTTGTTGCGTCATTATGGCTAAGGTAGATAAATAGAAGTGAAAGTGGTAAAATCACACATATAGCGAAAGACTACCAACAGAAGCATTCATTGTTCGAAAAGAAGTTCGAAAAAGGTTCGATTGATCAGCGATTAGCTAAGAAGTTGCGTCGGACTAGCAGGAACCGGATTGAACAGGGGATGGATTTCGACAAGCCGGGCGGCGCCTAGCCGGCACGGTCTACACTTCTCTTACAATCCCCTTGGGGAAAGCAGTCTTACCGCTTCAGTCTTCTTGGAGCCGTCACAGTGCGCGGAGTTCAGAGCTAAACGGGGATAAAGTGCGTGCAAAGCGCGGACTGACAACGAGTTTTCTAAACAGCATCGCGTGACACGCTTGTATAACAAGGTTCATTACATCTCATTGGTGGCCTTTTTCTTGCTGAGTCATGTACACAGTGTCCAAAGGACCCAGTAAAATTGTGGCTAAAACACGCCGAGGTAAGAATCCCCCTCTTTTAACACATATCCTTACGAGTTTCATATGTATATATACACACCCGTAATGGGAACTTTCCGGTTCGGCTAGAATGGACTTGTCATGAGAAGCATATGTAATGTTCTGTACACCCCCCATCTTTCCCGGAATAGCTCGCGTTTACAAAGACCCAAGTTCGATTTGTGATGCTGCTCGCTTCTGCGTACTAGTAATCTCATTGTTAACTTTCCAGTCAGGTTACGGAACACTTTACCGCAAGTCTTTTAAAAGACCTTCATTATATAAGAACCCTCCGGGGGTTCTTTCACCCCCCGAAGATACAGTTGACCTCTTGGTAGGCTCGACAGCTTCCTACTTGCGTCACATTTCCATACTAATGAGCCCACTACCCCCCTTCACCCCCCGTTTTCTAAAGTCAAGGTCGGCTTGAGCAATAAACACTTGTGAAATGGTCTAAAATTCAATAACAAAATTGTAAGACCCAAAATTAAACGTGCTGTTCTCTCTCAGTCTCTTGATGAAGCATATTCACTAGCCATTTATTTGTTCTAAAACATTTCCAAAATGAAAACTTTCGATTTATTATTTTAACCACCTATTCCAATTATTAAATTTTCTTAAATACTGAAAGCTCCACTACGATGAGAAAGACGCTCGACCTTTCATTTGAGCTTTTTCTAATTTTTCCGGCTATCTACTTTCCCATATTAAAATGAATTACAAAATGTTTACACGTTTTATTATAAAATATTAATATCTTCAGTAACCTCTTTATAGTCGAAATGAAGCATATTTCTGTTATGTATTTTCTATATTTTATTATCCCAGAATGTTCATATAGTATTATAGAATATTCTTATACTATTCTTGAAATATTATTTCTTGATGTATGTGGAGGCGTTATATTTTTCATTGTTGAGCTTTTTTCTCTATATTTAATTTTCTTGCAAATGTTGGAAGTCATTGTCTTGTATGTAAGCGTTCTACTTTCGTAAGAATTTTTTTAAAATTACTCATAATTATCTGAAGAATAAATAATTATTTAAATAATAGAAAATATCTAAAGAATAAAAAATATGTAAGAAATAAAAAATATGTATTGATATAAAAGTGTTATATTCTTGACTTTTTATATTTTTCCGAATCATGCTTGTTTCTCAAGAATATCAAAACTCACCACGTTTGCAAGCGTTATATTTTTTATTTTAGGCACTTTTTGGAATTACTTATTTTTTGGAAAATTTTCTTTTCTTCAACACGTGCGAAGACATTGAATTTTATTTTACTTTTCAATCTAGGAAATTCTTCAGTAGATTTGCGAAAGTTATGTGGCACGTTTATCGTAATTTCGTTCTCACGAGTGTCGTCAAGTGATGCTGCACTTCTTGTTACACTTGGCAACCATATGAGTGTGCGCAAGGTGCCACGTGGTTAGTTGGAGTGTTGGCGTTCTCTCTTCACGCAGGATAACGTGGGGGGGAGGGGGAGAATGAGGGGGCCCTTGTCGCTCTCCGAACGACTCTACCCCAAAATAACTTGTTTTTCAAAACCGTGCCTTTGGAACGAACCTGCTTCCCCTCCCTAAGTACCTTATGTTTTCAATTCCTCCCATTAAAACCTCCCAAACGCAGAAGACAACCTCCACTGTTTCTGAACTTGCTATTCCCTTTACTGTACCTTTACGGCTCCTGAGTGCGCATAACCACGAGCTGGTAATGAGCCGGTGCCAAAAAGCCGGGGGACGTTAGTTGGAAACTTCCAAGTTACGTTATTCATACGTTGTGGCCTTCTCAAACCTTCCCCCTTCATCTGCTCCAAAATAATTTTCAACCAGTCTAGTCCTATAAATACATTTCACTTCTTCCGAATTTTCCCAGGTTTGGCGCAGAAATTGGAAGCGTTGGACACGATAAGGGATTTATCTCGCAAAAGCTCCGATTCGGAAGAAGCTGAATCGCCTACAGAAACAGCCAGGTTAGTTTTTATTGACTTGCGATGTTTTATAACGCTGTTACGTGCGAAAGAAGCCTGTGAATAAACGTATTTCTAAAAGCACGTAGGTTGTGTCAGCGTCCTATGCTTACAGCCCGCATAGCCGAGCTACAGGCTTTCGCAAGGGCTATGCTGAGCGTTACACAAGTTGCGGGTATTTAGAATTTGGTGTGTTTGGGGGCCAAAATCCTGGATAAATATTGGATTTCGCGTACAGAAAGAGTCCGCGTAGTGATTATTGTGTTTGTTTACAGTTCGCCGAGACCTGTGTTCAATCTAGTGCGGAGTAAAAAGTCAGCGCATCGATTAACCCCGGAATCTACCATTACGCCACAGCATGAGCAACTGGTCAAATACATTTACGAAGGTAATCTGCACACAATCCTGATTTATCGCGTTGTTTACTTGTTTAGGGAGGTTGAGGTGTGTTAGATGTAAGGGAATTTTGGGGCAATGATTACGTTCGCGTGTTTAAAGACCCGGAGATTGTTACTACGCTAGACTTTGAGCCAATGGGAACGCGTTATCGCGAAGGCTGGGCAACGGTGTGGCCTTTCTGTGAAGGGTGGATGGGTGGCTTAGAAAATGAGACCATTCCTTATTATTTTTTTCGATGTGGGACAGGAAAAGAAGTCATGCGAGGTAGTTGTTTACTCAAAAGATTTTTTAAAAACAGGTTTGGGAGGGAGAGAATGGAAGAAATTTTCGCTGTAACCAGTTTTTCGGGTAGCTGGAGATAAAGCCCGTGGAGATAGTGAAAGAGAACGAGATTACGAACGAACGATAATAAGTTTGGTGTGGCAGCTCTCCAATCCTTTGGGGCGCTATAATTAGCGAAATATCTGCGTGCTTTTGGCACTGAGGTTACAGATGGTTTATTTGAGTTTATTTCTTTTTTTCAGCGTGGTTAAGGGTTGACCAAGATATAGAAAGCCAGCAACACCAAAATGGTTCACCTCGACGAGGTACGATATTTTTGTTTTCCTATCTACGAATTTTTGGGTATGTTGATATTTATTGATTGGGTAGTGTTATTGTTGTTGATTGTGTATGTATGTTTGGATATTTTTTTGCAATTTTTTGCTTATTAAACTTTTGTCGTGTTCCAGTTGCCTTGTATGATGAACTCACGCCCAGTCCAGCGATACAAGGTAAGGAGATATAATCATTGTAACAAGTTTTGGACCTGTCGGGTCACGTGTCTATCTTCAGCCTGGCGGCATTCTTGGGTCCGTTCAGTCAATAATACAATAAATATGTCTAGTTGGATACGTGGCTTTGGTTGTAAACAGTAACAGACGTTTGCCAAAGTCTTAATTTTCATTATTTTTTATATAATTACTCTACTGTGTTTCAATTGCCATTACATTTTCAAAATGGCGTTGGTTGCTGTCTTGCCATAGAGTCAAATACAAGTTTAAATACAAACAAGGGAACATTAAATACAAGTTAGACACAGTCCTAGAATTGGTTATACAGTAATCTCTGCACGAACCAAAACAAGTAGGACATTGGTTAAGAAACACTGAAGAACATTTAGCGTCCTTACTGTATTGAATGTTGCTACGTCAGCTATGACAGCATGTGAAACTTGAACCGACGCCGTTTAGCGTTAGCGATGGTGACTATTCGAATTTGAAGCGCGGTTCGCGTTTCCCTGTTTACTTATCAATGGTAATAGTGGAGGAAAAGCCATAGATAATTCAGTTTAACCTTGTTGTGAGTGTCAATGAAGCTCATGTAGCGAAATTTGTTGGATTTATCCTTGATGACAACTTATCACGTTCTATTTTCTTCCCTTTTTCCTAGACTTCGAGCCTTTTGATTTGGAAGGTTGGTGGGGGCGGCGCTTGTACCACACACTGACGCAATCATCGTAGAGGATTTTTGGCTAGCAGATTCCTAACTATAAAGTTGTGTTGGATTGTCACATGCAGTGATTCTATTTTGGGAAAACGGGAATGGGGCAAAGAACCATTATTACGTCCTCCTGAGAACATTTGTGATACTTTTTGGTTTTGCTCTTCCAAGACGGCGCGTATACGAACCCAAGAACCCCTGCTAAGAAGAACAGAAAACATGGGATGTGACAAGTGGTTTTAGAAGAGATGAGAAGAAGACGTTCTGTACTGTACCTTGTTCAAATGGAAGGGAGTTCTATCGCTAACGCCATACGCAGTGACGTCATCGAGTATGAGAAGGGATACGGAACTTTTGAGTAGTGCTCAGTAGAGATTTCAGGACTTCCTTGTTATTCCTCCGTTTTCCTGTGGGGAGTTTTGGGTTCCTTGAAAGAGATCTATTGAAAAATACTGCCTTGGTATTTTTTAACGTCCAGAGCATTTCAAGTTCTCCCCTTTAATGCCGGTGCTAAGTATTCGATTGGGGAGGTGGTTGAGATGATGAAGTTTGTAGGCAATAAGGAATGTATTTTTCGGAATATGGCTATGGATCATGAGCTCCTTCGACGATATGACACAGAAGCCAATATATTTAGAACAAGATTATAGTTTCAAAGAAAAAATGCGTTTTCATTCATTCGTTTATGTAATCCTATTTTTGGCCGTATTTGTTCATACAGGTGAATTTACGGGTATTTGTAAAATTTGGTATTCACGAAAGTGACACGCCACGTGGTCGGTGTTTTGTTACCTGAGTTACGGCGCTAGATCGAGAAACAGGATTCAGATCGCTTTCAACATAAAAAAGTTTCCTACGTGAGTTACCTTTCCTTTTCTATACTTGCCATAATTAACTTACGATGGCTTTTGACTTTGGGAAGCAAAAAATAGAGAAGTATCACAAAAATTTCACCCGCCAAAACCGAATCCGCCATTATTAATGCGTGAATAGGTAGCTTGTCTGTTCTTAAAGTTGACCAACGTGATGCTGTCGCAAGAGACGCGCCACGTGGTTGCAATTCAGTCAGCCGCTTGAAAGAGTTTGTGCTGCTTACCAAGATGGGCGTAAACTTGAAGTTAGACCATTTCCAGTTGTGAGTTTTATCCGTTTCAGAAGAAAATTTCTACATTTATTATCAGTCGTGTGAAGTAACCTTGTCACCGTTCGACGTTAGCCACATTGATTAAAAAGAGAATGTCGTGAACGACAGGTAAGCCATCTCGCGGTAGCTTAAAGTGTACTGTTTTTAAAATTGTTTTATTTCATGTCTTTTTCTAGTCTATAAGAATTTTGGTTAGTGTTACTATTCACTAGTATCGTTTTGTTTCTGGGGGAATTTGTATAATGATTTAATTGGGCAAAACTTTCCACACTTTGAGGGAAACACAGCATGCCCTCTATGCGACCTACACCTATTAATCACATTTGCCGTTTTCAGCTCCATTGATTTCACCTTTCAAGTGCTCTTGGGTTTGAATTAAACATCCATAAGGACCGGTTATGGAGCAAGATTTCCGAGAGAAGACGATTTGTCCACGTAATACCGTAAACTCAACAGTGCCACGTAATTTTCGACCCAAATACGGTGATATCTAAGACAAATTACCGATACTACTGCTTAGAGCGAAATTTCTTGCAGGCTTACCTTGTTTTTGTAGAACAAATCTTCTTGCCTGACCTGTGGAACAAAATAGTGATAGATGATCGATATTCGTTCAGAAATCCTGTGAGAGTAGAATGAGAAAAGAAATCAATGTACCATAAATTCCTGCTCGGGATTCCAAACGGTCAAGTCAGCCTGTTGGCCAGGTCGGATCCCGTGGCCTTTGGTTGTCAATTGAGCCAACCGAGCAGGTTGAAGGCTTAACAGACGCTCCAGGTCCTGAAAAGTCAATCCGCGGCGCTGACCTTCTGTCCACAGCAAAGGCAAACCTAAAAGAAAGGACAGAGCTGCTAAGTACAAAAAACTAAAATAAAATAAAAATATTTTTTTAAACATTACATAAATAATAATAGTAAAGAAATAATTAATAATAAAGCATAGTAAAAATAGTAAAGAAGAAGAAACGAGAATTGTCTATCGAACTCGAGAGAGATGAACATTGTCGACTACTTCGTTTAGAAAACTACGTTATCGAGTAAACGAGTTTAACTCGTTCACATCCCTGGAGGTTACGAAAAACGAGTACAATGTAAGGAAAATAACGAGGTTAACGAGTCTAGAGCAAGTCAGTAGTCAGTACAATGGCCTTACAAACCCGTTCAGGTTGCATGTTGACAAACCCTAACCCGGTGCAGCACGCTAGAAGAATTTGACTAGTAATGTTACGCCCAGTAGCGTAGCCAGAATTTCATTTCGGGGAGGTTGAAATGCATTTTTTTTTAACTTTTGGGTATTCTCCTATCTTCACAATTATAGAAAAACAAAATTCTTGGGGGCGGGGGGTGCTACAACCCCCTAAACCTTCCCCTGGCTACGCCGGTTATTATATTACCATACACTTTTTGTTATCCGCGCTGCCATTTATTGATAAAACATTTGTTCCGTACCGCTGACTCGGGTTAGGGTTTGATGAGAAACTTCAGGCCATTCTTCTATGACAACCTGCGGTGACGGTCAATTTCTTTGGACAAGCTCGTTTTCACTTTCCGTCTCATAAAACGTAATGTTCGTAGATTTCCCGGCGTATTTTCTTCTCCAAGTTCATTTTTTCTCCAAGTGCAATATATCTTTGTTAGCCAAGCGACGCAAAAGTTTGAACAAAGGCAATTCATAGGTTTGCTTCAGGCAAGTACCTAATTGCAAAGAAGCAATCCCGCCCCAGGCTTGCATAAAGTCACCGGTATCGGGGCGTTTTAACTCAGGTGTGCAAGGAGAATGATCGGACACAACCATGTCTATTGTCCCGTCTATGACTCCCTTCCATAGTAGTTCCTAAGATAAAGAATAAGCATAGAAAATACATAAATATAAATAAATGTAAAGACGGTTATAATGAGCAAAAATGAAGTACGAATACAACAATACAAGGCAACCAGCGATAATCGATGCCTAGTGAGAAGAGTCAGCTAGAAGCAGTTTGGATTGAACTTTGCTTCGCTAGATGTCTTTACTGTTGAACTGTTCACAATACAGAAGCAGTATAAGTGCAAAATTATGGAGAAATTTGAAGGTCAATAAACTGGTGCAAAGTCTTTTTTGTAACTATGCGTAAAAGTGCTTTAAATCATTAAGAATTACGCGGTTGTCGTGTTCGCGAATAGGCGGGCAGCACTTAAATTGGGTGGCGCCATCGGGGACAGCTTCAGCTTCCAGAACTAAGTAATGAAAACAGGTTTCCACCGTCAAGGGAGCGCCAGCTGCCTTGGCTTCGCGAATTAACGGCAACGCTGCCGCGGAGGATAAGTGAACGATGTGACATTTGACCCTACGATATTAGTTTTAAAAAATAATCAAAAAGATACACGTAAAAGTACAATACATCTCATTGTTGTAAGTTCTTTTCTTTCTTACTTAAATTCGAGGCATAATTTGCAGAGGAGAGAAATGGCTTCTATTTCCATTTGGGCGGGGCGAGATTCGAGAAAAGTTTGGAAGTTTTGAGGCGCTGAAATTGTATTAAGTCCGGCGCAGGAACAATCGACTTCGGCATGGAACTAGCAACGTCGGACAAGTGTTGGAGGAGAAACATTCAAGAATTAGCATCTAGTTAACTTGTCCGGTCATATTTATGGAGATAGTACAAAAGAAAGCTTTTGAATTACCAGAATGACTGCATTTGTTCCTTGGAGTTTTGCCATCGCTCCGCGCAAATCAGACTCGGTGACGTGAGGAAATTCCTCTACGCCGCTGTGAATCAGGAAGCACTTAAAACCCGGTACACCGACTGCCAGAAGCGGTAGCAGATCATCCTATAACAATGGGAAATGGTGGCTGTTGGTGGAATGTACGAAAATGGGAACAAATGCCAAAGTATCGATTTCCTGTCGTATGGCGACAAAAATTCTAGCACGAAAATCTTGTGGAAGGTGGGACTAACATATCCTGGGGCAGGATGGCATACCTTTTTCACTCTTAGCCAGAATGTTCATATTTTGAAAAAAAAATAACGAAAGTAATAGAGTACAAGAGAAAATACATTTTTACTATCTGTGATCAAACAAACTATCAGGAGAAAAATAGGAAAATACAATTATGAAAGGACGATAATAAGTCAGATGGACTACGTGGTTCGTCTTAAACCAATGAATAAATAAAAAACTATGAAAGGTCTGGCTAACCTGTGCCTGACTTCCTTATTAGCTTCACTAACTCTTGCATTGAAAAGTATTAATTGAAAGTCATAATTACTTCATTTCCAGGAATAAGGCCTCCCCAGAATCCCACATCGACGTAACATTGATTTTTGGCGGCCATTTTCTTTTCATTAAGATTCGCCACGGTGGTTGTTGGAGGTAAAGAGTTGCTAATAGTGTTTGGAATTAATAACCTATACTACGCGTTTCTCATTCAAGCCAAAAAATGTTACAGAGGCATATCCACCAAAGTGGTGACACCGCCTGCACTCGCCGCCTTGGTCGCCGTTTCGAATCCTTCCCAATCCGTTCTACCCGGTTCGTTGATGTGCACGTGGGAATCCACTAACCCAGCCATCACCAGGAGGCTCCCACAGTCGGTTATCTTAAACAAAATTATAGTGGAAACCGGTTATAACGAAATCAAAGAGACCAGCAATTGTTTTCGCCTCTACCGAATTTCGTCTTAATCGAAGCATGCAGAAAACACCCCTAAAGTCGCAATAACCTAGACAGTATTCAAGTTTACACCCGTACACTTGCAGTTTATTATAATTACATTTGGATTTCCGTTTTTTACATTTAACATACAAGTTTTTAAATTTATAAAAAAGATTGACAGTTTTTCTTAAAAGAAGTCTGAAATTTTCATTTGCATCGTCTGTTTTATTACAATGTTGTCGACATATTCTTCTGTGTTATCAAGTTTCTTATTCATTCGCCGTTAGAACTCTACAGATGTCGGTTTTAGTTTTGCGATTTTCGTCTAACTGCCTTAAGCCGCTCCATTTTCACTGTAAGCGAAATAGCGCCTGTTCTCCGCCCCGATTTTTCGGCCGTTGCACCGGTAAGGAAGAGAACTTACTACTGATGGGGTAAGGAAAACAAAAACTTGAATAATGTACTGTATAATATATACTGTAATATATGTAATAAGAAGTCAGGGGCTTAGCTAACCATCTACAATAATTTCCCATTGGCTGTACGCCTTAGAGGGAAACGCTAGGTAAAAGGGTAAAAGTTGGCAAGAAGTAGAGCGGAGTTTATGCCCAGTTGTTATGTTTGAACTACGTAGAAGGTAAATTCGAGACTTTCAAGCAGGAAGCAGTTACTTTGTCGGTCTTCGAAGACGGAAAATCCTTTCGTTTTAACCGATATTTTGTTTCGTCTTTAAGAGAAGAAAAACATATGTAAAGAGATAGGATTTCGTCGACCGGAGTGTTATTCCGTCGTAACCGATTTTCCGTCATGAGCTTTTTCGTTATAACTGGTTTCTACTTACATTATAGAGTTGATAATCACAGAACTCTTCGTAAGAAGATCAGTATCAATGGTTATGTTTATCCCAGATGATCAACTCTATTTATATTAGCATATCTATTGTACAATACATTCTGAGATACCTGTAGTAAGATTATGAAAACATATCAAACGCGTAGTCTGAATATGATATAGTTTACAGTAGGCTATACGGAGTTCAGTAACATGGAAATTTCCATAATTTCATAAAGAAATTTCATAATTTCGCTGGTTATAGTGCTTATTCCAAAGAAGGTTGCACTGGAAGGTGCTGTATTTGGAGAAGCGCCACTGTTCGTATTCATGTTTATGCTTGGCACTACGAACAATGGCGGCTTCTCACAGGTGCACCTAGCAGCGCAACCGTGAACCTTAGTCTGGAATAAGCCTATTTCTTTTAATAAAACAAAGTTAACGCTATCTTCTGAGCAGCAACGTAAGTTATAGACGTGGAACTCGACAAAATAAAACCTGTTGTCATGCATTCCAGTATTCACGCGTTTTCGTCTCGTTAAGCCGCTTTCTCTCGAGAAACCTTATACAATCCGACACCGCTGATTTAAATATAAACTTCGAAATTATTGAATTTTTCCTCACAGAAGAACAGAATTAATTATTGGAAGCGAGAATACAAACACCTCAAATCGGATTACAGGAGGATTGTTGCACTTAAGACTGTCACTTAGCGTTCATGATTATGAATTTACAACTTTCACAGCCGAAGGTTTAACTAAATCATTCGGATAAGTCTCATATATGAAAAACAACACATGAGACGTGATAGGCTTACCTCCGTTGACGAAAGAAGGCCGTTCGACGGAGGATAGTCGTAATCGGCAACATCTGTAATGTAACCATTTTCAACTAGGACCGACGCTGGTCTCACACCTTCCGGCAAAAGAACTTGCGTACTACGGAAAACAATTACGCGACTCATTGTGTCACTGGGGAAAAGAGTAGCACTAGATATCAGCCCGCTTCTCTTGCAATGCTTACAAAAGCTCTCCTCTGTCGCAACTGACCGTAAAAACAGTATCAAGGCTGGGTAAAGTTCTCTGCTGTATATGTGAGTAGTCAAGCCGCGGGTTCCTTAATCGGGATGCGTAAAAGTGGCCCGCATTAGACCTAAGAAAGGAGGAAAACCGGTTCGAAGCAAAGCTCACCAAGCTGTTCACGGATTCATGCTGTAAGCGTGTAAGTTTTTAGTCATCAACGAAAGTTAAAGGCGAGTCGTGGTCCTTGCAGTGCTGCAGGGATAGAAACGGAAGGATTGTTACCCTACCCGAGCGGTTAATCTCAACTTCAGAAAGCGACATAAGCGTAATAAGTACACGACTAAGTGTAAGAAGTACATGACATAAAAATATAACACAATGAATAAAAAAACACAATAAATATAAAAATACAATACATATAAAATTACAATTAACGCTAAAATACAATACAATAAAAAAACAGCAGAGGTTTGCCCCATACGAACCAAACTGCACTGGGCAACCATGAAAATTCCCGTGAAAAAGCATTGTTGTTTGTTACGGAATATTCGCGTAAAGAATAGCTTGGAGCATCGTTCACGCAAGTTCCGTATAGGTAGCAAAAGACCGTCGTCCTGGATCGTTTTGATTGCCGAGTACTGTACTTCGTGAGACGAGTTCTCTGTTATTTCTTCCGAGTTCGCTGTTGAGATCGAATTCTGGAACTTGTGAATGTTTTAGCAAAAAAGTGGAAAATTAGTTGGAAAGGCTGCAAATTTCAGGAAAAAGCTAACTTGGCAGTTTTAAGCCTAGCTGTTCACTCTTTTCGCTGCCAACTTTCGCTACCCCGTCTTGACCTCCAGCTTCTATTCAGCCTCCTCGTATTGCCTAAGTTGGTAGTCGCCAACGATGATCACACGAACAAGGTGCTAAATACAGTACTCCCAGAAGCTGCGAAGTCGAGCTTGGTTGGTACGCCTAGGCAGCTTCCAGGCTTAAAGTGAAACACCACAGGTTGCAAGACTTGGAAAATTTATTTGTCGTTGTGTTCGTTCGTGTCACTCGTAGAATTTAGGGCATAAATCAGAATCAGTTACTCAGAATCGTATTCTTCGCGGTTTAGTCATTATAAGACGGGAGTCATCTTTGTACCGTGACAATTATATTGCATTTTCACACGGGTATTTACCAGCACATTCTCCTTTATTTCTTATTATATCCTTACGTATTTATTTAGCGTTTCGTTTTGCTGCATTTGTTAAGAGCAGAGCAAAATAAAACAGTCCGGGATGACGTCATACTCGCATCAATCAACCTCGTCTCATTTTTCACTTTTCTCTCGATATGTTCTGCACTTTCCACAGGAGAAACTTAATTTACTATCCAAATTATTTTGGCTATGTTTCGATTTAATGTCGATTTATTTCGGTTGTACCGAGAAAAGCGTATGGCATAACTAGGGCTAGTTAAAAATTAGGATTTCACGGAAACCGTGAATTCCGTTATTTTTCCAAAATTCCGGTTTCCCCGTGAAAATCGCTAAATACTGTGTTTTACTGTTGTTTGGCCATTATGCCCTCTTTTTACCCGATTCCTTCCGAAAAAGTAATTCTTCTTGTAACCATTAGATGTTAGCAATTGCTTCCGATTCCCACTATGTTCTATAGGCCTAATTTTTTTGCTAAAGCACCTTTGCGCATGCGTATATGTTGTTTTGAGCACTAAATAAGCCAACACAATGTGAACACAATATGCCAGAATGGAGCTAAACAGTATCCGAAAGGAATTTTACATGCTGATTGTGAAAAGCTCTTTTGCACGAGTTGTATTGTTACTTTAGATCACATAAGAAAAGGTTCACTTGATCGTCAACTTGAAATCAAGCGCACCGTTCAAAAAGAGAGGCATCGGAGGTGGATTCTGGATAAGTCAGTGTAATTCTCGCGAATTGCATAGTTCCAAATTACTTTAAACGGAATTTTTCCAATTCAAGCATCAAAGACGAGATGTAATATTACGATAAGTTCATTGGACCTTTTAAATATTTCATTTTTCGCCTATACTTTGGACCTAGTATTGAAAAAAAGGCCAACTTATGCGAACCGTATCACGATGCCGTGATTTTTGGTCCATTTTAGAATCATAACCGTTTTTTTTTCGAAAAGTTTTCTGTGATTTTAACTAGCCCTGGGCATAATGATAGAAAAACTGAACAAGAAAATAGCTCATATAACTTCTTATCATTTAATTGTTGTAATTTCAGTCAAGTTTTTACTACACAAAGCATGGTAAAGTATTAGCCCCAACGATAATGGGCGTATGCACGGTTCGCTTCGCATTGACGATGCAAGTCGTGTTTCTTCTTTACGACTTTTCCCTATAAGTTGAAAGAAAAACGTCAGTAACGGAAACACAAACATCACACATGATGTTAACATGATGACAACATACTTGATTGTTTGCGGCATCGATTAATTCCCGCGCTAGCGTTTCTGGAAAATGGATTTTCCGGTCTTTGAGCTGAGAAGCTTCAATGAGCCAGTTGACGGCTATAAATTTCGAACGCTTTTCCGACACCGGTACCGGGACTTGGTAGACGACTCCGCCTCTTTTGATAGGCGTCAACTGCAAGATTGGACAGCAATTTTCGATGGCTTGATGGAAAACTGTAAGAGGGTTCAATTCGATAGAATCGCGTTCTTCTTCCGGCACTTGATGATACTTGTTTAATTGAAACTTTTTTATGTTCGCGAAGGTCTGCACGGAAAGGAAGTACGTCAGAGAAAACAAATTTAATTTGTGTGTAAAATTTGGCGATATTAATATACTTTCTCGAGCAGACCGCGTGCTAATTCTTTTTTACCACCTTTCATGACGATACTGATGAAATATCTGAAACGTTACCGAACAGAATCAATGAAAAGTAGCAAACTTTCTGGTAACAAGGGAGGATCAGTGGAAAATTCATTGTTACTGGAGTTTAGCGTCGTAGAAAACGGATGAGTTTTCATTGTTCCTTGCAGCTTTAATGGGCACATGAGCCAATTTTTGGGCTTCACCAGCCTGGTAAAGGGTTTCAATGTCTTCTGGTCTGTAGACGGGTTCTTGGAAGAACGGCGGATAAACACTGTAATTCCGCTGTAATGTTACAGATGCTTGTTTGACTGTTTGAGCGGTTTCAGGTAGCGGTCTAATGAAGGTCCGAAATTTTGAAAGTATTGTACTGTAAAAAAAAGGAAAAAGTACCTTAAGTGACTGCTAAACTGGACCAGGCTTCTTAAAAAAAGCGATGCCATGCTCTACACTTCTAATATTTACTTTGTGCCTTCATGAAGTACCACCTCTTCTTCTTTGGTTTTAGAGTCTTGCAGTGCCATCTACAGGGCACATTCTCGACTACCGCTGTAAGTCCCACCTCCGTAGCTATATTGCTTCTCAGATATGCTTCTCAGTCATACTACTAGGTGAAAGCATATGCAGTTTCTGGCTTTGCAGCGGAGCTGGTCAAATTCAACTGAGTTGACATCGGGAACGATTGAATTTGCAGGAATTGGCTCAGAAAAAATCATTGAATTAAAAAAATTGTACTTGGAACTTTTCTTCTTAATCTCGACGCTGTACAGTACAATTACATGTCAAAAGAACGTGAAAGGGTCATGGGAACTCGTAAGAACTGCTTTTGTTCACTCTTTTCTTGGAGCCGCAACACGCTTTTCACGTCACTTGCTTCGCTTACATAATTTAATTTCGAGTTAAATCAGGGTTGCCATGGGAAAAGGCCAGAAATGAGCTGAATTAAATTGACTATAACCCCAAACTCTAAAACAAATGATTTTGATTTAAATGTTGAAATTTCAAAGATTATATAAATTGAATTAATTTGCAGAAAATCGTTGTGAATTTGATTTGGATTGGCTTTCACTTTCCATGAATTTGCTCCGGTAGTTTCTGTAAAAAAAGGATTTTGCATTACGTTTGGAATGCTCTACGGAGAGCACAGAACCAAGCACAAATACTTTCATGCGTTAGCTGTCAGGTGTCACCACCTAAACGATCCCCTTGTTTTTTAAAGAAGTTTTATGCATCTACCTGTAATATCCCTTCCCTGTGTCATTAAAAGTAGGCGTGCTTATCTCTGAACCCAAACAATGTGCAATGTCCAAATGTCAGTTCTTGTAGTTAACGAACGTGTTGAACAGTTAAACATGAAAAATTTCACTTTTTCGTAAACCCTCTACATTCTAATAGCCACAATTTAACATCCGTTAATCAATGCTGCGATCTGTGAGCAGGCTAGAAGCGTGCTTCACCAATTCTGGTCCAACTGTTGCTTCGTTTACTGTAGTTTTGTAGCTCAGACTACTACGACAAGTGCTCGTTCTCATCTCTAATGGCTGAAAGCCAATTTGACACTCATCAGCGTCGCTTGCGCGATGAAGATGATGATGAAGACGAAAGCGATACCAAATATAGTGGACTCAAAAGGGTTCCCGCGCCTTGGGGACGCCAAGATAGTCGGGATAAGCGGTCAAACACCAATGTTTCCCGGTCTTCCACCTCTGGCAAGCTTTTCGACCCGTCTTCGTCATCGTCCGCCAGCTCACTGTCGCGTAGCACAGACAAACGCGTAAGCTTTATCGAGATTTCTGTATTTGCCTCCGTGTTTCACCTTAAAATTTTCCTTTCCAGTTTTCAGAAGGTTTTCTTATAAAGTTCTATTTTCTTAGAAGAAACCACAAACTTGGGAATCTTCCGCTGTTGCCCCTGGCTGGAAAGAAGATCGTCGCGTGCTTGTCTTCACAAACCAACGTGCTGCGGGCGCTACCAGTTCTTCCGGCAATGCGTTCCGTGACGCCAGGAGGAAAGAAGGCGAGAAGGAATCCGTTAATCGCGACAGAGATGAAGGAAACGTCGAAGAAGTGCCCAAAGGGCCCAAAAATGATCGAGGACGTCGCCCTGCGCCCAAAGTAGCGCCCATGGCGTCGGAAGTCGACGCCGAGCGCGAGAAAGATGGCCGCATTTCGCGCCAGTTGAGAAGACTCATGAAGGAAGATAAATCTGAAGCCTTTCTGCAGACTTGCCACCAATTAGAAGTAAAATAGATCTAAAAAGAATCAATAAAGTTCTGAAAAATTAATAGAAAATAATAAAAGAATCAATAAAATTCCGAAAAAAGAATATAAAATAATAGAGAAATAAATAAAAATAGAAATAATGATTTTCAAGTGAAATGGGCGTCACAATTAAAGAATTTCATTTTGTTTGCCGTAGGAATCGCTTGTCTTGGCTGAGAATCGACAGTATCTTTATCGTCAATGCGAATTCGTGCTTGAATCGTTGTATTCGTCGTTGAAGTCCGCTCCAGGCCCAACTGCCCGCAAGGCGGCGCTGAAAATCATGGCGATCCTGGGACAACGTTTATCTACCAACGAAGAACCATTTAGAACGTAAGCTTCTTGCGTTATTTATGCATATCTGTTTTTTCTGTTTTATTGAAAAAACAATTATAATAGATACTTGGATTGGATCATGGATCAGTACCAAAATGAAACCAATACCAGTTTAGCACTGTCCTTGATGAACGTGTTGGGTCTAATCATGGAAATGGACCCGGATCAGCCGCGGTCCAAAGCAGTTCAGAAAGTGAGTTCTTTTTCCCTTTAATATATTTTGTTATTTTTTTCGGTTTATGCTGAATTACTTATATTTGTCTAAAGGTTTTCATGTCCGGGCTAATGAATTCGCTGGAAAATGCAGATCAAGCCGAGTACTTCTTAGCAGGCTTGGAACCCATTCTCTTACTAGTGAAAAGGGCACCGGACGCCTTCAGGATTCACTTTCGGGTGAGTACTTTTTGTAGTTGCGTAAAAATATCATTTTTAAATAGGTTTAGTTTTTTAAGCGTGTTTTACAAGTTTTAAGTGTTAGTCGAAAATGTTTATAAGAGGAAGTATTTTGCACTATTGAAATGTTTTCTTCCGCATCGTAGTATGTTCCATAGTGTATTTTATTATGTATTTCATTAATAATGTAATAATATATTTGTATACTGTTTTTGTAAAGGTAACGTTTAAAACTACTCACTCTTCATTTGTTAAACATTTTACACTTGTTTTAATTGTACTTTTTTATATTGTTGAATTTTTTCTCAAAAATATTTTTATTTCAAGATAAATTTTCCAATCCCTTTAATTACCATGGTTTTTTAATATTGGTTCATTCACTTAGTCTTTTCGTTTTTCGGCCAATTTCGCATTCAAACAGCCCGGGTGTTTCTCTCAGTGCGCATGCGTACTTTTTTGTTCACGAACAAACAAGATGGGTCTTTCAGTCACATGTTAACCAAATGTTGGGCTTTTACTTTTACTTGTTATGCATCTGTTGGGCTTTTACTTGAGTGAGATATGAACTATTCCTATAAGGCCAAGCCATCAATGCCCACAATTACTGCGAAGATTTGGGAAATTTGAAAGATTTCATTGCTTAAAAGCGTCCGGAATTGGTCAACAGAAGAGGCGTAGCCCATCACTACGACAACGCCCGGCGACACATAATTGTGGACCTGACAAAAACAGTTGGAATTTTTCTGGGATATTCTAGTAGCACATTCCTTACAGTTCTGACATGAAACCACCTCGATGAGTTTCTTTGCACAAAAATAGATGTTCTTGGAGAAGGGAATCTCTGATCTACCGAATCGTTAGGCTAAGATGATCGAACAAAATAGTCCATACAATTTTAAAAAAAATCGTTACGTATAGAGAAATTCATTGTCAAATTTTCGCTAAAAAAGCGAAACGACTTAATGAATGACCCAATATTTACCTCAACATTTTATTCAAATTTAGTTAACGTAAGATAGCAATTTCCATTTTTTCCCCATTTTGCTAGCTTGTAATGAAGTGGAAATAATTAAAGGGATGTTTAGGACGCGGTGGACATGTTAGTAGGCTGGCAATTGGATCCCAGTCAGCCGCCGAAAGTGCGTCACCGTACTCTCGGAGCCTTAAAGGAGTTGGAAATGTTTTGGGGAGAGGATGCGTCGTTTTCGCTTACGCTTTTAACGCAATTTCTAGAAGATATCGAAGCATATGCTTCACTTGTTTCCCATCCCAATTCAGGACGCTCCACACCAAATGGCGAAGCTGCGGACACAAAACCTGAGGACATTTTACCTAAGATTGCTTCGCTCTTACAGTAAGTTAATTTTTGTACATTCTTTAATTTTTTATTTCCTCTTCTTGTTTAAATTCTGTAAAATCTTGTTTTATAATTTCCTATTTTTTATGTTGTATTTTTCAGTTTTTTCTATTTTATTTATTTGGATTGGATTTAACGTATCATTATAGTTATATTGCAACAAATCGAAAAAGCAATAGCGGAGCAAATATTTTTTTCGTAATTTAAAAGAAATGACTGCAAGTCAATTTAGATCAACTTACCTACTCTCTTTTGAGGTCAATTGAACGTTCTTCATTAAATTTTTCAATTAAATTCCAGATCATACGCGTTAAAGCGAAAGTAATTTATTTCGTACTTGTCTTGTTACATGTCAAGAATGTCAGCATTTCAGAAAATCGGCTATCCACATTCGCGTTCGGTCTGAACATCGTTCCAGTATTACAGACTTGCTCAACAGGTGTCGCTGGCGTCGCACTTAGCGCCAGGTACTTCTTAGCTAGCATACTGAGCTTAGGAAACCTAAGTTCTGCGTTTTTCCAATACGTCAAAATGTTGGAATCTTGGCCTTCTAGGGGTTCTTCTAGGTACCGGTCGAGTTCTTGCACAATCAACAGCGGAAGCGTCTCTTTCTTGATGACAAGCGAGGAAAAATCGATTTTCGCCCTCTTCGGCTGAGTAAACCGAATAGCCTCAAGATTGACGCCATTTTCTTTAAACCTTTCTTCGAAACTGGGTAGAAGATCACGTACAATCGACTTGGGAATCGCAGGATCAGCCGCCCACGAAGTTTTGTACCTTGGATCTACAACGACCGCGGCAATGAAATCGGGCTCGTCGACGTATTTTCGAAGTCTTTCTAACGACATCTTTAGCGCTCTGACAATCGACTTGAGTGCTGGTAATGTTTCTTGCTCCGTGAACGCCTCCAGGTGTCGTTCCAGTACCAGTACGGTTAGGATGACGATGTTAGAGTTCGGTTCAGTTTCAGCTGAAATTCTGTCGACGACGTCTTCGATTGGTTCGAACAAGTCTACTAAGTTCGTTAGCAAGCTTCTGTATCCGGCGTCGAGTAGGGAATCAACAACAGCTTGCGTTAAGAGGCACGAGGTGGCGTTGAGAAGGGCGTGCATCGAGCCCCATCTAGTGGCTTGAAAATCTCCGCCGTGCAATAGCTGAACGCCAGTAGGACTTCCCTTAAGTTTCTCGATCACAGCCGTCACTTTGCTTAGAAGAATTCTGATAGAAATATCTGCAGATTCAAAGCTTTCGTTCAAAGTCAGTTGAAGAGCGTGGGCGAAACAGGGTACTTGATTAGGGAATTGGGGCAGTTTATCACACCCGTCCTCAAAAAATGGCGACAAGTCGTTGTCTTCCCCGAAAACGTCGTTCGAAGTACCGCGGAATTTCGCACAGAGTTTGTGGAGGTTGATAGCCGTGGAAATGTTTGAGGCGTGGTCAATTACGACGAACGCAACTTTAGAAGAAATGTGGAACAACTCAGTAGTTTGCGAGTAGGCGTGGAGTAGGTTCACGGAGGTGTGTCCTCCGTCAAAATAACTGCACGAGAGTAAAAAGGTCTGCTTAGTCCAGTTGGTAACACAAGTGGCAGAAATAGCGATGAATGACTGCCGATTTCTTCGGTTCGTCCCGAGATTTATGATTATGCAGATATCCTTAGCAGTATTTAGCACCGAAGCAATATTCCAGCGTAGATTGTTGACGGCGTTAGGGAGCAAGGTGTCCGCAATCTTCCGTGGAGAAGGACAAGTAATGTTACTGTCTAATCCGTTGACCAAAGCTTCAAACTCCGGGAGTTGTAGCGTGTCGAGGTGTACCAATCCGGTTGCAAGAAGCTGGACTATGTCTTTATCGAGATTAACCTGCTTGGGATGCTCTGGGGGATACTTGGATGTTTGTGTGGGCGTTGTAGTAGGCAATGGAGTGCTATTGGGTAATTCAACTGGGAAAGACGGCTGGAAACTAGGAAGATTTCTTTTGACGTACACAGAAGCATGTTGCCGCTTCATGTGACGAACAAGATTGCTAGTCACCATTCGGCTCGTGGCGTAGGACTTACGGCACAGTTTGCATTTGGCACGGAAATTTCCGGAAGGAATAGGATGTGGCACGTGGAAGTACTCGTAGATTGCGGTACCAGACTGCATTTTCGTTAAATAAGGAACAAAATTGGCACGGGTCAGCACGTGTCGCGGAGCAGCGGGATGCACGTCTACGCTGGTCGGTGGTTCACGGTCGACTGACGTCCAGCGTCCCCTAGACACAGGCCCTTGCGAGTGTTCCGGGCAGTGTCTGTGGGCTTCGTTGCCTAGTCAAGGCCAGGGGATTTGGGTGCGCAAGTCAAGTCAAGCTGAAACGCAAGTCGATTGACTTGACGTGGTGGGCGGCGTTTTCTTTGTTGGCTCGACGGGAGTTGGTAACAAGTTTAAGCTGGGGAAGTAAAAGGGAGACTGCTTGGCAGCAGCCGTGGGCGAAGTCAATAGTCGTGCTATGCCAGTCGAATTGGAAAGTACATTTCTTTTTTTTTCAGTTCAGTCATAATTGAAATGAAAATGTGCCAAGTCATCCTATCGAATTGTATTTTTTTCTCAAGTCAAATAATTTCTTGTCGAGTTACTTTAAATCACTTCAAATCAAAGTAGAAAAGGAAAGGCAGGAAGATGAAAATTCTGCTGCGGCGCGAAAGATTCTGAAGCTACGAAAAAATATAAATTTGGGAGTGAGGAAAAATCCAAATTCACGATATTTTTAGCAAGTTGCAGGCTTTGAACTGCTTGGAGACGTTTGAGTGTGGTTGGATTTTACGACCAGGTTCCCATGAGAAAAGGTCAAGAGAGAAGAGAAGTCAGCAGAGGAATTAAGCTTTATTTCTTATTTTAAAAAATTGTTAAAGGAGATGAGATCTTTTGAACTTGAGGTGAAATTCAGTCGGATTTTAAGACTTTCTTTAACGAAGTCAAGGCTTGGAAATTTGTGAGAAGCTCTTTTTGCATTGATTGCAACTTGAACTTGATTTGAAAGCTAACTATTTGCAATGACAGAGAAAGGATTTAGAAAGAAAGCGGATATTCCAGTGTGGATCTAAAAGCTCTTTTCTTGGAATAAACGACAGGGAAAATTACGCTCCTCTAATGTAAGAACAACGTAAGAAGAACGAAGGATTATGAAAGCGGATCCTACTTTCCCCGGCTTCTATCAACTTTTCCTTGTATATTTTCTTAAAGTCTTGAAACTTTGGACATTGCAATGAATTACACAGAGAAATGTAATGTTTGATTAGTTCTAATTCAATAATCGGATTAGAAGGTTGGTCTAAGCATTTCGTAAATTGGGTTCTCTATATACAACAGTCAAGATTCGAGCTTTGCAAAACATGCAAAGGAGGCAAAACTATTTCTCCTTAGTGAAGAGCTAAAGTCTTACTGACCACCTTCTTTCCATTGAAAATAAGGTTTGAAAAGGCTTGACATGGATCAGTTAAATCCACGAAAAGAGCGAGAATTTATTTATTTATTTATTTTATCTGGATATGATTTTGATTTGGCTTGCTTCTCAGATGGTGTGAAGGCCTGGGCTTGGAGTTTTATTTGTCGTAATAAACAAGATTTTGTCCAAGTCAATTTTTCGGGACTTAGGCATAAGTGTGAACCAGGTGTAATAGGTTTCCCTCGTTTACAATATTTATTTTTTCAATTTCCTTTCATCTTATGAAATTTTCTTTCAAGTCAAAATAAAAGAAACATTAAAGCCAATTTTATTTTTAAAAAAATCGTGTGAAACTAACTCTAAAATGGTAAAAATATCGATCGCAATTTCTCGATTTAACGAACGTGTTTTTTTAAAGAAAAAGTAACAACCTTCGTGGATACGACGTTCACAAGTTTAATGAAAACTTTTCTGCTTTCAAGTTTGGTTAAATTCATTAGCGAAAATTAGCACGGATGCTCTCCATATTTTTTGGTCATAGGCATTCTTAGAGTTTTTTTGTTGTATTTGAGCTACCATACACAGACAGATCTTTTTGTCGGTGAAGAGTTTTTTCAAGAAGTTTATTTTTGCACAGCTCACCTTTTATTTTTGTCAAGTCAGCGAGATTCAGATCGTGTTCAAGCCAGTAACTTGAGTCGAAGAGAATTGCAGTGCGACGACTTGTCTCGGAAAAAAATTGGTTCTACCCACCTAGTTTAAGAACGATTTGAAAAAAAAGTTAGAGAAAAAACTTAATAAACAGAATTTGAAAGGCAACTTTCTTGAAATTTCGACTGTTGTTTTTTTTGCGAGAAGGGGGAGACATTTAGTAAAGTTGAGCTGATCTTTTTCTCCGTCTTGATTTGTATTCTCCCTGCCACTCTCCCAGAGTGGATTTGTAGTCAAGCAGAGTTCAAGTCTGACGTCGAATTACAAATAAGAGCCAGTTGTTCACGTCAACTGGAATTAAGGATGCATTTTTTTCCTAGCCAAGTCGAATCATGCCAAGTTTCTAACCATGCAACGATAAGTCAAAGTTAAGCCCAGGCACGTTTTTTTTTTACGCCAAAAACTAGGATTGTTCAACGTGGCGGGCTGAGCTAATTAAAAAGAAATGAGTTAGTTTTCATTCTTGTTCAGGCCTGTTTTTCAAAGCAGTTTGAACCAAATTGGTTTCGAGCCGATTAAAACCAATGGGAAACATTTTCAAGTGAATTCCATGGTAATCATATATGAATCCTTAAACAGAAGATACAGTGCAGAGTTAGTTTAAAATTTTTACTCACTGCATTAATGTATAAGCTCTTATAATTCTACACGTAATTTTTACCATTTTCATTGCTTCCTTTGTGTACACTTATTGTTTGTTTCAAGTTTATTGAGAGTGAAAGCTACTTATGATTTCGTAAAGTATGTCTTGACAAGTTTTTCTCAAGTCCCGTTTCACTCCCATTTGGCAATAGTCAACTCGATAACGGCAAAATCCGCTTAAGGACTAGCCGTCGGGTCGGTCCCGGCACCCTGCTCTTAAGCGGGTTTTGCTGAATTCATAAAAAAGTCTATCTAATCATTCATTTGTTTCGTTTAGAGTGTTTTGCTGTATTTCGCAATGCCGGGGTGTGGAGAAGAGTTTGCAAGTCGGATCAGTGGCCTGGGAAAGTTTGGTGAAAGCCACCGCGGCTTTAGCGGACTTGTTTTCGCTCTCGGACGGTGCGCTCCAGCAAACGCCCCATTCTGTGCTCACGTCATTGGTCATCGCCGCGAACGAAAGCTGCGTTGTCTTGTTGTCCTTCCTAAAAGATCGTATGGTGTCCACCGCGCCGGCGGATTTGTACAAGCTGATCCACGTCGAGTGGCTCCGCTCAGCGGACTACAACCACGACGCCGTCGTCTCCTTGCTGAAACTCATGACCCAGACGATGCATTCTATGGCGGGCAAAGTTCCTACCGACGCCTTGATCGAATGGTTCGGACCCCAGTCGGTCGTGATTCAACACTTGCAAAGGAATTTCTTCCACGCGAAGTTGGTCCAGGAAGCGCTGCATTTCCTCAACGCGCTTTTGAACGTCAAACACGTCTCGTTGGTACAAGAATCGTACAAACTTGGTGTGCAACATATGACCGAAGCGGTCAAGAGTTTAACCGAGTCAAAGGAGCAGCAAATATGTGAAGCAAAGGGTTTGATTATGTTTCTGTTGCAAGGCTTAACGGTACTGGCTAAAGCGCGTAATTCGATGGTGGCGACATGGGGATTAAACCCGAGTTTGGTGCAACTCTTAGCGGTTCGCTTAGCGCCGTTGAGTTATGTCGAGAAACACCCGCAAGTTTCCCAAGCCGTTTTGAACCTGTTTTACGTCCATAGCTCGAGCCACGCCTTCTTCGTCTCGACGAGCTTGCTGGTCAACCCCCAGTCTGATTCCCCGTCAGCGTTGCACCTTACGACGATTATCAATGTATTGGCAGCGTGCTGCGAGGTAAAATATTTGTAGTGTTTATAACAGGTCGCCCGATGAGTTCACGCGCACAGGCGAATTCCCCTAACGAATTAGCTCATTTAGTGTCCTAACATACATTCGTTTGTACATTTTTACACACGTGCGGGGAGTGCTAGTTAAAATTGCCGCTTGCAAACATTCTATTCTAGCCGTGCGACATCAGGCAACAATGAAAATTGTCCTCAGAGAGAGCCCTGCGGCGGAAATACAGAATATTCGAGGATTGTATTGACATCGCACATGCAAGTACTGTAGATTTGATTGTGTGTAGTTCGTAAGGATTATGTCTATTCGTTCGTCTGCAGCTGCTAGTAAAGGAACGTGCCAGGTTCTATGATAGAGCCTCATTATGGCGCTTGTTTAACTTTTTGAACATTTCTTCATGGAAAGCTTTGAACCGTGACCTGCGAGTTTTAGAATGTCTTTCGGTTCCCAGTGGCGCGTGAGTAGTTAGGCGGTTTGAAGCGCGTGAATTTTTCGAACATTTTTAGTTTCCCGTTCATAGGGTTCTACGTTCATAGAGCGTGCTATGTAGAATAGCGAGCGAGTTCGCTAGTTTGAGCGAGTTCAGTTGTACGAGCCCAAGCGCGTTTAAACTTTTCGAACGTTTTCTGCCCGCTTTTTATGTGAGCGCAAACATGTTAGGACTTTCTCGCAAATGTTTCGAACGTTTTTAGATAGTTTTCGCTTCAACAAACCTAGACGAGTGTAGCTTTTCGAGCACTTGTACACTTTATAGCTCCCATAGATTACGCGATCGACGCAATTGTATGATCAACAGTTTTATGCATACATGTACTGGCGACATAACATGAAACTCTACCAAACGGCTTTAGTATTAATATTTTATTATTTCTACTTTGTGAAAGAAGGTGAGTTTGACGCCGTCGTTGGTGAAGTTGCTGTATCAATGGAGCAAAGAACTCATTGCGCAAACAATGGCGTACAGCGACGCAGTGGTGCAAACTCCAGAGTTCCAGAACTTCATCACGGTATCACTGTCGAACCTCGAGCGAGCCAAGTTAGCCCGGAGCCCGGAATTTTGGGCCTTGCTCACACAAATGAGCCAACTACCCCTAGAAGTGAGCCATTCTTTCATTTAATAAACATAAACGTAACTAATTTCTTGTTAAATTAACTTCAAGGGAGATAATTTAAAGCTTTTGCTCGAAGTTGCGCTCTTCCTAAGCGCTGTGGAACCCAGAAAGTGCTTCTTGTTGTTAGGACGACTACCAGTATGTCCGTTACAGAATCACTTGAATCTCGGATCACTCACTTGCCGACAAATTCGTCACGTGACGTGGTCCGTGTCGAGATCCGAACCTCATGTTAACACTGAAATGTTCCGCCAGTGGGCTGCATACATCTTAGCTGCCAATCCTGTCAAGTAATTTTTTTAACGCTAATTTCTGAAGCTTGTTGTACCTTATTTACGCTATCTCGCCTTACGAGCATTTGAACAACACGAAATAATTCGTAAGCGGGGTATTTGGGTGTAGCTTTTGTGTGTTTTACTACTTTTGAAGAGTGTTTGACATAATTTGGCCATTTTTAGTGAAAATTGGGCAGAATTGACGTATTACTTGAGTCATGGAGTCTCGAACGCCTCCTTTCCTTTGGCTTTAACGGCGACGCCTGCGAGTCCCAACTTCCATTGGTGGCTTAGCAGCCAAATGGGCTTGTATTGCGTGCAGCACAAGTTGCGCACACCGTTAGGCAAACCTACAGATACGTTTTTAGCTATCGAAAGTAAGAATCTCCTGTACTTATACATGTCTTTACTTGGGCACTGTAATTACATTCTCGTGCGAGCCGTTTGTCCTACGTCTGGGTTCAACTGTGCGTTTAATGCGATTTTGTTAATTTTGATTGGATATTATTTGATTTCATTTGGTAATTTTTGCCTTTTCCTCTGTGTAATTCAAGGTGGATTGAAGGCAATGATTGCTGAAGAGCAGAAAGCTACACTCACGCGTGCCTTTGGCTTGTTAAATTGGCTTGAAGCGTTGGAAAAGTATAGCTACAACGCGTTCGAAGGTTGCGCAGTAATTTTGCCATCGCCTGTCAAGGTATTTTTAAGAGATTAATGCCCGGAATAATTAACTTAAGAATTTTTTTTCGGTGCAAAAATAGGCGGTGCGAACTTTCTTCCGCACCAATCAGAATACGTGCAAAGAGTGGTTGAGTCGAATCCGAGTACCGGCTATGCTCCTTGCGCAACAAATGGGCGCCCCTGCGTATGCGCTGCGACATGGTCTGCAACGATTGGCAGATTTGTTCACCAATTCGCTACATGTAATATTTTAGTTTTAAAATTTTCCTTAGATTTAATTTGTTAGATTTTTTTCATTTTTTAGAATTATTTTTTAGATTTTGTAATTATTTTTTTAAAAAAAGCAAACAATCTTGTGAAAAGAAAGAAGACATGTAAAAAATGAAAATTATTTTTGGCTCT
This sequence comes from Triops cancriformis, assembly GCA_020615345.1. NCBI lineage: Eukaryota > Metazoa > Arthropoda > Branchiopoda > Notostraca > Triopsidae > Triops > Triops cancriformis. Next base: position 138,496 of record JAHZNP010000077.1, on the reverse strand, counting down.
TTGGCGAAGTTTGAATGTCAGCGATGTAGAAAAATATAATTGACTATTAATTCCCAGGAATCGAAAGAATTCCAAGTTGTGATTAAAAACGTTCTCAACGCGTTGGTCGAACTCAAAGCTCCCGAAGCTGTCACGGGCCTGAAATCTTGGCTGCGTCAGCAAGGTTGCAATCAGTTTGAGATGTGGCTGGAGGCTGCGTCGAAGGAAGCTGCGGGAGCGTAAGTCTTGATGTTATTAATGCCTAAAATCTCTTCTTATATGCAATTTACCTCTGTAGCTACGAACCGGCTGCAAAGCGGTATCTCAACGCGTTAAACAACAATCATATCGAACCGGAATGCGGGAACGACCGCGTCAATGAAAGTGTGGAAGCTGAGTTTTTGGAGCAACATCTCTTGAGGTGCTATTCAGCGTTGAACAACTGGGGTGAATGGCAAGCTTACGAAAAAACTACCTCATCTTCGTTGAACATCATCGCAACGCACGATTCCTGCTTCTTGAACGCTTTAACTCACTTCAAAGACAAGAGTTTTGCCCAAAGTTTGCAAATTTTGGAAGGCACGCCTCCTCTTCCACTCGGACCCGGTTCCCAGCTGTGGAAAGCGCAGTTGGAGCAAAGTACGCTCAAAATTGCGAACTTGGTGACGTTACAGCGATCTGATGAAAAGTAAACTAGTTTGAACAAACATACTTTTTACTTTATTAATAGTTTTAATTTCGTATTATGCTCTTTCATGTTTAAGATTTCGTTTTTTCCGTTTTCCAACGATTTTTTTAAATTGTAATTTCAATTTAATTTATTTTGCCTTTGTTTACTTTTTATTTATATAATTTTTATTCTTGTGTATGTTTATTTAATGTTTACTTTTGTTTCATACTTGATTATTTCAGTTCTGTCTCATCAATTTTATTTTATTGCTTTTATTTTCTATATTTAATTTTTTACTGTTTCACTTAATTATTTTATGGTTTATGACATACATTAACTTGTTTTTTTTTACATAAAACTCCAGTTCAGTGGACGAATTAGCGCAGAACCGGGAAATTTTGCAAGACTGGGTCCAGCTTTCAGCAGCTAGCCACCCGTATGACACCTTAGCTCCTCCTCTTTGGTTCCTCCCCGTGCAGAACATGCTCGCGAGCTTTACAGGCGCAAAAAGCGCGGATGACAATCTTCAAGTTTCAGCGAAGGCGTTGCTAAACCCAACCCAGACATCGGATTCGGACCTGGAAGAGGTTTTCCGGAACTTGTGTTTCGCCCAATGGGCGGGGCAGCTTATTCCGAACGCTTTGACGTCTCAGGCGATGCTGCCGTTGAAGTTGGAAGCGGCGAAAGCGGCACGGAAGATGGAATGCTTCGCCAAGGCGGAAAGTCTGTTGGGATTGGAGAACGCATTGGAGGATTTGAACCGCGAACCGGACGCGCTGCACATGGCGGTGTGCTACGAAGGCGCGCAGCTGTTGAAAGCCAAGAATGAGACGCCCAAGGCGGTGCAGTTTTTGGCGCGGGCAGCGTGGCAATGGTGCTGCAACCAACAGAAGTTGAGCGAGGGATTGTTTTCCAAGAGTATTTTGACGTTGGCGGAGTGGGTGACGTCACTGGAAGACACGCCCAGGTGCCGTAACATAGAAGCCTTGCAAAGGCTCCTCGATTTTGGGCAGTCCATCCCTGCGCCGACACTGGATGACCCCGCTGGTACGTATTACCTTGCTTTGAGATATTTGTGTAGGGTATTTCCTCGAGGCTCAGGATTACTGTCCATGAAAAAGTGATATGTGAAAGAGGGTGGTTTGTGTTGTCAATGTACCCGCTTTTTACGTTACACAGCTTGTGTGCATTACGTTGCGAGCCACCAAGATATGCTGGACATTATAGACGCTCATAAAAAAGTGGTACACCCAATAGGACCTTCACACGTTTGGCGTACCAGTTTTTTTAACATGTGCTCGTTTTCGCACAAGTTACGTTGTGAGCTACGAGTTATTATGGAACTTATTTTTGCTTAAAGGGAGGCCTAGTGTCTTTTGTGGCTATGGTAACCCGGATGTAAGAGATGTTGAATGTTAGAGAAACATTTCTTACATACAGGTATTTCTCCGTAGATGTTTGCGTACGTTCGGGTGAAAAGCGGTGTCCAATTCTGGATAAGTTTCTTGCATCCTGGTTTGACTGATTTGTTAAAATTTATTTTCTCGGATTTTTCCAGATCAAGCACTGCGGAAGGACGTGATTGGTCAGTTGATTCGGTTGGCAGTAGTGAGCCACCCATCTTTAAGCGAGGCGTGGTTAGCGTACGGCAATTTCTGTTACAAACAAGGCTTACAAACTATGCGGGAAGGTTCGGAGATTCCACTCGAATTGGTGAAACAAGTGAACCCGATATGGAGCGACGAGCAAGTACAGGTGCTGTACAGTGCGCTCAATAACGTGAATTTGGACACGAGCGAAATTGCTACCGACCAAGAAGTGAACAAAGTAAATAATTTTTGTATTGACATTTACTCCTGATTCTTCATTTATGTTGATTGGTTACTTATTAATGTCGATTATTTTGGTGTATTTTAGGGTGCAATTCGGTCAAGAGCGCAAGTAAAAGACGCAGTGGAAGCGATTTTAATGCCCATGGAAGAAGACAACGAAGTCTTATCCGAACCTTTGGTGGATTTATGGGAAACTTGCGAGAAACAACGATTCTCTGCGTTGGAACAGGCCGCACGGGCGTATTTCCATTACCTCAAACTTCAGACCGTCGTAAGAACTTCTTGAACTCCTGTTATTTTCTACCTGCGAAACTTTTTTGTTGTTTAACATTTATTCACTATTTTGTGTCATTCATTATGTAAATGAATTCATTGAATATTTTCGTTTTGTATGTGTGTGTGGGGTGGAGGAGGTTGCTATAATTGTAGTTTTTTTTTAATCAGAGTAGTGGAACTGATATTTTTTCAAAATTCCTTAGATTTTTGTCAGAATTTCTTAAACTTTTATAGGAATTTCTTAGATTTTTTATCAGATTTTTTAAACATTAATTTTCTTAATACTTTTCAGAGTTTTCTAGAATTTATGTTACTGAAACTTTCGGGATGTTTGGAATTGTTTGAAGTTTTGGATTCATAGTAGTTTTGTGGAATTTATTGAAGTTTTAAGATTCTGTTTCAATCTTATCTAAAAAATGATCCAACTTGTTGAAGTTTTTTATTTCCGTCAACTTTCGAATCTTTCAAACTTCCTGGGATTGATTGACTTTTTAAGTTTAATTTTCATTGCGGCGTGATTTTTTAGACGGGTTGCGAAGGCGTGTCGGTGACTTTAAGGTTACTCCGTGTCATGGTACGCCACGCCCCTGCGCTCCAGCCCGTATTAGAAGTCGGCTTAGCCTTGACTCCGCCCCAACCTTGGCGAGATATCGTTCCCCAGCTTTTGGCGCGTTTGGGCCATCCAGAACCTTACGTCCGACGTCGCTTAACGGAACTTTTGTGCCGCCTAGCTCGCGAGCCACAAGGACCGCAGTTACTAGCGTACCCGGCCGTCGTAGGCGCCGCGGGATTGAGCTCCTGCACAGCCACATCCCAAACGGATATGCAGCGAAGTATGCATCTTAAAATATGTTCTTGAAAGTCTTCATTCAAGAATACAGATTTAGCAAATACTAATCTTACTTGATGTAACTAATAAATACTAATAAGTTAATTAAATTAACAAATACTTATCCAAATTAATGTAATTAATAAATTTAACAAATTAATAAATTTAATACATTAGTATGTTCAATATTAAACATTAATAGATTTAATATATTAGTAGGTTTAATATTATAAATTAATAGATTTAATACATTACTAACATTTTATTCAGTAAAAAAAATTTTCCACTAGTGTACTCTTTTTTCTTTTCATTTTTGTTCCTTCTTTTTCTTCTTTGTCTTTAAACACTAAGTGTTTTTCTTTTTTTTTCCGTTTGCATACGAAGGTATGTTGGAATATTTGTCGGGACCACTGTTGGAAGAGGAAGGCGTGGACGAAGACGGTAAAGAAGATAACGACAATGAAGAAGAAGAGAGCAGAGAGGAAGCTGCGGTGCTCCAGCCGTGTTACAAAGCAATGGTCGAAGCATTGGAAGAGCAAGAACCTGCCCTTATGGCGCACGCTCATCTGTTATTGAAAGAATTACGACGGTTGGTGCTGCTCTGGGATGAGCTGTGGCTCGGGACGCTCATGCAGCAGCAAGCGCATTTGGCCAAACCGATGGCCAAGCTACAAAGCGAAATCGAGAAGATCCGAGCACGCCAGGATTGGTCTGACGACAAGAAACAATGCGTCCTCGAGCACAAATGGAACATTCTCTTCCAGCCAATAGTTCTGTCCCTAGAAGCATTATACTCCGTTACTAGTGGAACGCCCGAAACTCCGTACGAAAGGTGGTTTCAGCAGAAATATGGTACACTGGATTCTTTTGTAAACAAATTCTATAGATTTCACTATGTTTTCTCCCGTATGGGAATTGTTCTACGTTACGTGTTTAGGTGGGACGATCAAGAGCGGCATTGAAAGGCTGAAGAAGCCGGATTGGTCCGTGGGCCATGTCGTGGGGCAAAGTTGGGCTCCTTTACGCCAAGTACTGGGAGAATTGCAGAAACGGAATGAAGCCAAATCTGGGCCTGCTTCTTTGCCGTTGGATCAACTTAGCCCCGCCTTGGCCAAGCTGAACGGCACGCGACTTCCCATGCCTGGATTGAAGCAATTAGTGTGTTTTCCTTATTTAATAGTGTAGTATTCCTCTTTATTTAAAGTGTTTCTGAACCTTTATGTAGTTAAAGTTCGCCTTTCATTTTTTTCTGATTTACGTTAAATTTTTATTTCTCTTGTTTTCTGTTCGTTTTCTCATTTCGTTTCTCACTCTATGATTTGAATTTTAAATGAGAAACTTGTTGACTTTTTAGGGTTTGACTATTACTTCATTGGGACCATTTGTCGTTCTCTTGCCCACCAAGACGAAACCGAAGAAGCTCGTTTTCTGCGGCTCGGATGGCAAAAAGTAAATTAAATAAATTACCTATCCAGTAGTGTGTTTTTTTAGAAGGGTTATGTTATTTTCAGAAATTTCATGTAACTTTAAAAAAATTTTGTGTAATTTATAGAAGTTTTCTGTATGTTTTTTTAAAATATCATATGTATGTTTTTAATGTATTGTATAAGTATCTATCGTTGTTGCTTTTTGTTAATGTTTTTGGCTAGTATTGTTTTCTTCGTCCGTTCCTGAATTTTTGTGATTTGTGTTTCGGAACAATTTGTCTAACTCTGTTTATTAATGTTATCTTTAACTTCTACTTTTAGCCTTAAATTAATTTTCTTTCTAATAACGATAGTAAACATAAACATAAAAATATTACGATACATTTTTTCCCTTCCAGATATACGTACTTGTTTAAAGGCTTGGAAGATTTGCATCTTGACGAGCGTGTGATGCAATTCTTGTCCATAACGAACGCGCTATTAGGACGACAGCAGAACCCCACACTGACAAAGTCAGGATTCCGTGCGCGGCATTACGCGGTAGTGCCCTTGGGGCCACGTTCGGGGCTGATTCAGTGGGTCGATGGGACAACGCCCCTTTATGCACTTTACAAACGCTGGCAACAGCGCCAAGCGCAGGCGCAGCAAAAGAATCCGGAAGACAAAGGTATTCTAAAACAAGTTTTTCTTCGCAAAGTGTGCTATTGCTTCGTTTCTTGATTAGTTGCTGTATTACGACCCTCGGAGCTATTTTACAGCAAGTTAACGCCCCTGCTGCAAGCACAGGGCCTAAGCCCCAATCCGGATAAGCGCGCTGACTGGCCGTTGGACGCGTTAAAGACCGTTTTGACTTCGTTAATCGAAGAAACGCCCAGTGATTTACTAGAAAAGTAATAATTTCTTACTCTTGCATTTGAAAGAAAACTGAAAGAGAAAAGCTGTTAGGAAGTAATAGTTAACAAGCTAATAACGTAACGTCATTAGCGTAGTCACTGTAGAAAACGATACATATTAACACGTGGTAAATGATCATTGAAATGGAAATGAAGCATAATGTGTGTATAAATATAGTAATGTTTACGAATATTTACAGTTATGCTCAAAATTTACACCTGTTTGTGCTGTTTTTAATCTTGTAGGATTTTTCTTTAAGTTTTTACCAACATTTTGTCGTCTTTGTGTGTTGTATAGGGAAATGTGGTGCGGCAGCAGCAGCGCTGGCCATTGGTGGCAGTTGACGCAAAGTTACGGCCGTTCTTTGGCTGTTATGTCCGTCATCGGTTACCTCATTGGTCTCGGAGACCGACATTTGGATAATGTCTTAATTGAACTACATTCCGGCGAAGTTAGTTGCAAGAATCTGAACCATCAACGTTCTAAAGCCAATTCCGTTCCCAGAATGTTCATTTTCTCTTGAAACGCTTCCTATCAAACTTTTCTTGTTTAATTTCCTGCGTTCAAATGGCAGTCAATTCCTTTTTACATACTTAAATTTTTTAATTGTTTTACGTTTACGAGTACTCTCGTGCTTTTACGTTGCGATCTTTATCCATATAAAGTTCATTCCCATTTTGAGAACTAGAAACAAAAAAATTAGTGTTAAATCTACAGGCATCTGATATAAATCTTTTTCTCCTTCTCTGCACAGATTGTACATATCGATTACAACGTCTGCTTCGAAAAAGGCGCTAAGTTACGGATTCCTGAACGTGTCCCGTGTCGTTTGACACCCAATTTGGTGCGAGCTTTAGGGCCGTGGGGGGTCGAGGGGCTATTTCGGTCCACTTGCCACCAAGTCATGGCTGTTCTTCGGGAAAACGAGGAAACTTTGCTCACTTTACTCGAAGCCTTTGTCTACGATCCCTTGGTGGACTGGACCGCTGGCCATGAACCGGGTAATCCCCAAATTTAGCCAAACATTTTTTTCAAATTTAGTGCTCTCCGTAATTTCCTTTACGTTTGAAAGAAATCTTCCTTTTCATCTTGTATACCTTCTATTTATCAATACTTGGTATATTTCCTCGCTTTTTGTTTCATTTCATTTTTTTCTGTTACCTTTCCTTTTCAGTTTTTGCCATTTGTGATTTTTTAATTGTTCTCAGTTTTGTTGTTGTTCTTCATTATTTCTGGTTTTCCGAAATTTCGTTTTTTTTATTTCCTGGTGTTTGTTTGTTTCTTTTGCCATTTTATTGCACGTGTATAACTATTTACGTTTTTACTTTTAATTTTGATTTCGAAGTGTTTAATTTTGTTTTGTTTTTTCGTCCAGGACTTTTGTACGCGTTGAATCCCGAAAGTGCGGTGAAGATTCGGCAGCAACGAAAATGTATGGAACGACACTTGACTTGGACCTTGTTTGCTGTGCGTTTAGCGGAAATTCAAGCTGATTGGCTGACGAACAAGTAAATACTCTTGCCTAATACGTTACTGTGGTTCACGAAAAGATGGAATTGTTTCTTAGGCAAGATCTTTTGGCATGTTTGGGAGAACTGGAAAGTGCGCTAGAAACTTACGGCGTGACGCAAAAGCAATTGAGTTCCATAGAAGATGAGTTAGGCTTCATGAGCAAGCAATTGCAAGTCACCCAAGAAGTGCAAGCCAGTACTGCCCATGCCTTGCACCTCCACTCCACGCGGTTACCTAACTTGCAAGCCATCGCAGTCATAGAAAATGGCGCGAAACATAGTCTGGCGTTACAGCTGGAAGAAATGAAGGCGTGGCAAAGAGCTTATGAAGATTTGGTCCTGAAACGGATAGTGGGCGACGCCTCCCATCTTCGTCCATGGATGGAACAAGCCAGTAGGGCAATAGCCGGTACCGGCTTCACGCTCGTGACGGAATTCTTGCAAGGAGTTGGACAAACTAATTTTATTGTACAAGTAAATTAACTCGAGAATGAATTATTTTTTATGTAGTTCATTTCTGGACTTCCTTTCATTTTTTTGCTTTTATTTATTACAAAACTGTAATTTTTTCTTTATTCCTTCTGTTTTCTCATTCCTATTTTTCATAATTATGGACTTTCTATCATCTTTTTTTCATTCAGTAATATAAAAAGGGCATATTTTTTATTTATGTCGTCTATTTTCTCATTCTCCTGTAGTTATTTTTTCGTTTTTCCCTTATTTTTCCACAAACTGGCGTAGACTTTTACCTGTTGTATCATTGTATGAAGTTACTTCAGTTTAGCATACAATACTTTCGGTTAAGTGTGCCAGAGCAGAACATTATTTCGCTTTATTCTGTTTTGCTTTCTTGATTGTTGTTATTCGCAAATGGGTCTTTTGGCTGTTTTCGGTTATGCATAATTAATTGATTGATCAATTATTATCATATTTCCAGTGCGAAGATATCGAAACACGGGCATCAGAATGGGAGAAACTACAGCGGTTGTTGCAGCACAACGTGTTGGATTTGCTGCGCCCTTATGCTGAAATCATTAGCCTACATCCGCCGTCCCAAATAGCGCAGCATCGCTTACCAGCCATGGCGCGTTGGCTCAATCTCCTGAACGAAAGTTTGACGACGAACAGCTGCCAGCAGGTTTTCCAAGAATTTCACCAAACGTTGGGAATTCCTACAGCGGACCGCGTTCGATGGGCGGTGGACCAGCAACTGGTCTTACAGCGTACGCTGCAACAAGCGGAAGGCTTGCTTAAACTGAAGAAATCTCCGTCACCCATAGCGGCGATCTTGACACCGTCCGAGGCCATCTTCCCTGTCGGGTTGTGGCAGTCTTGCGAACAGTTACTTGAAACGACGGAAGCCTCGTTAAAAAAAGGTAAATAGGCTTCAGGATTTTTTTTTTGTCTAAATAAAATGATAATACAAATTAAACTGGAAACTCAAAAATAGACATTGTATAGCAAAATAACCAATAAGTGATTAACTTCGAGTATTCTTAGGTGTTTCTACAAACGTGGTAGGCAATCTGGCGTTAGAAGTGTCCATAGTGCAAGGTTTACTGGCGAATTTGGAAAATTACGACGATCCGGTACTGCAGTCAGCGTTAAAAGCGTTCGGGGCGTGGAAAGAAGCCTTGAGTGCCACACAAGTAACACGATGCCAGTTAACAGATGGCGTGTGGCGTATTTTTAACTTACACTTATGTTTGCTTAGGTACTCGTTACAAGTGGAGTAGGCGTGGTTAGCTTGGAAGCAGTACGACGCTTGGAAGCCGAAGAAAGCTCAACTTTGGCGGTGATCGAAAGCTGGAATCGCTTGATGCTCCATGGTACCGTTTCCCTAGCGACTTTGAAGCACGAAATGGAAGCTAACGTGAACGCGGCCTTGTCAGGTGAACAGGTACGTCATCCTCCTTACTTCCAATTTTCTACTGGCTAGTCAGGAAAATAAAAAAAATCTTGTAGTACCATGTAGACTTGCGATAAACATCTAGAAGATTGATATCCATCTAAGCTTCACGTTGTGGCCCTAGATGGTGTCAATGTGCCTCCGCCATTATAGGTCTTGTGTTTTGACAACAATTAATTTACTGTAGCAGTTGCAGGGGCATTAAGAGTCTTGAAGTGTACAGAAAAACAACTTTTTCGTGGATTTTGGACGTTTCTTTGTTTTCATTTTAGTATTTTTTTGGGTTATGCTAGTGAAATGTTTTGTGTTCTATTTACATATTTATATTTGTGTTTCTATTGAACTCCAAAAGGTGCCGTACCCAGAAGCGAGCGTTACCATACGGGACTTAGAACGCAAGGTGGGATCACTGATGGCCACGGCGGGTGACACGCCCCTCCCACCAGGTCACGTACTCTTGATGGGACTAGACGGCCTTTATGAAACGTTACAGCGTTTTACGGTGGCGATGTGGAATGCTGTGCCATGGAAATACGTGAACATTCCTTCGAAACTGGTGAGTGCTTTTTTCGTTTTTTTTATTATTATTTTTTGTGTGTGTGTGTGTGTTTTTGTGTTATATCGTAACAAAACATGAAGGACGGAATCTTGAAACTCGTGAGCGCAGAAGGTTGGAAAAGAATTGGTAATGTGGTTGTTGCAGTTTCTTCGAATCTAACCCAGAAACAATTAGCTTTCAGAACGTGAAAATTTCTCGGAATTTTTTTCCATGGCCGTTCGTTCGTCTGAAAAAATAGGTTGCTGGGTTGGCATTTCGATCAAGCAAAAAATGCAAATAAGGTCTATGTTATGTAGTAAGGATACTGTACATGAGCAACATAATTAACCTGAAGGACGTATTGTACGTTGATACTGCCATGATCAAAAGTTCGAAGTAAATTGGAAATGCAAAGGTCATAATTTCTTCGAATTTGGGCATGGTTGTTGAGTTTAAACTAAGCAGCCCGTTCACGTACGACAGTAGCGGAAGTTGATTTTGAAATTTGTAGAAAAATCGAACGTATTACGTGGCGTAATACGTTCGATTTAACGGACCAAAATGCCGCTCTTGAATCGTCGAGTTTTCCTTAGCTCAAGCGACGCTAGTCATACTTTGTCATGTAGTCGATTTAGCGAACATTCCAGATATCTATCTCCGGTGCGTTTATTAATCGCCGTTTGCCAGTCAAATAGAATAGTTGAACGTTTGTTAGCCATTTGGTTCTATAGATGTCATTATTATTTAACGAGCCTCGGTATAACGGACCAAAAAGCTCCACCTTAAACTACAGTGGAGTCCACTTATAACGATACCTGATATAACGATAATCCGCTTATAACGATGAAAATATTACAGTCCCGTTTTTGCCCCATTTAATCCAATGATAATGAAGCCCGCTTATAACGATTCCTGATATAACGATAAACCGCTTTTAACCATACAATTTTCAAGCCCCGTGGGGTATCTTCCAATGGTTTATAGCTTCGGCTATAGCGATGCCCTGAGACCGACACTAATTTTGAACATTCGAGCCGACAATTTCCACGAAAGAATTAAAACATGCTTTCACAATTTTGACGTAATCACCTTTCATAACCTCTCACCTTGGACACTTCTCCATTACAAACGTTCAGTATAGCACCGACAATTGTGTGGGACAGGTGAGACAAACTTTAACGAAAGGCCAGCAAGTAAAAATTGTGGCCTTACTTGAAAACAATGAAACGTAACACTCAATTGCAAAGCAGTCTGGTGTAGCGTAGTCAGTTATTTCAAAAATTGACAAAGAAAAGGAGAATTTCCTGAGTGTTTGGCGGAAGAACTTTGTGTTGCACTTGATACTGCAAGCACAATTTGCAGATTTTTGGAAACAAACGGTGGCACACTGTACGAGTTTTTGTTTTACAGAATTACATGTATGTTGTAGCTCAGAAGAACGCTAAATAGCGGGTAATTACCTATTATTTTTAGTGAAAACAAGGCTAGTTCTACTGCACCATAATACAGATATATCAGTATGCTTTGTTAACTTCATTAGTGTTTTCCGTCTTGATGTATATGCAAGTCCTGATATAACGATAGTCCGCTTATAACGATAATTCAAGTCCGGTCCCGAGCCCATCGTTATAAGCGGACTCCACTGTACTATTTTTTCTTGCTTTCAGCGAAGCAGCTCATAGGTGTATGCAAAACTTTTGATTTTAACGGACATTCCTGTTATCTAGCCCGATCTGTTTATTATCGCTGGTTGCCGGTATAACAGAATGTTGGAAGTTAAACATTCAGTAGCTATTCAATGTATAGAGGTTATTGCGATTTAATGGACTCCGTGGATTTAATCTCTCCGTAGTTGTACGTTATTTCGAACAACGCACCGGTACAAAAGTTTTGCCGGTTTAACGGATATTCTGCTTTAACGCTCATTTTTATTTAACGAGCATGCCAGTTTATCTCATTCTGGTTAATCGTTGGTTGCCCGTTAATAAGAATGGTGGAAGTCAACCGCTTTATTATCATTGAATATGTGAAAGTTATTGGGATTTGACGTGTCTCGGCGTGTTTCAGTTTCCCCGTGGTTGTCCGTTATTTCGACGCTGCAATTTTAACTTGTGTTGGCAGGTTGAATCTATATTTAAAAAAAGAACTTTCTAATTTAGCCCGTTGTGTAAATTTATTGCTGGTCGACCGTTGGGCACGCGGCGTTCATTTGGAGACAGGCGTGGCTTTGTTTGCATTTAACTGACTCTACCTCTGTATATACTTTGATGTCTGCTTGTCCGTCGATTACGCACACAAATTGCAATTCTAACCAGGCGGTCCTGCGTAGTTTGCCTACAGTCATTCTTAAATTAGAAAATTCGACGGAAGCCCAATGCCCTATTCCAACTACACGACACTCACGTGAGCCATGCTTACCCTCTACTCAGGTAGTCAACAGCAACTACCGCAGGATGAACGTTTCATTGTTGTAGCGATCCCTCGCCTAGCCTTCGCGTCTCTGTGTCGAGAAACTTTCCATTGTTGCCAAGAATGAAAGTTGCTATTAGTGCAGCAGTAGTGTGATGTGAAAATTTTTCGTCGTTACTCAATGCGTTCTGCTGGTGCCGGGTGAACATAGTCGGACATTTTTAGGGTTGCTACTTGCGGAAGATTAAAGCAATCTAGTAAATAAGGGTTTCATAATCGGCGCTGCAGTTATTTTATTTTGCTCATATTTGAAAATAACTTTTCACAACCAATGCAGCGAAGAGAATTGTCCTTCTTTGAAGGTTCTCAACTAAAGTTAAAAACAGGGATTCTTAAATCGTTGCAAAAAGACAAAACATGAAAGCCTTAAAACTGCAGTTAAACCTAGAAGGGACGCCAATAATGGTCATGGGACAGCCCCCACAATAGCGAAGAGAAAGATTACGGTCGTAAAAGCTATCAACGTGATCCAAAGACCGTGACATGTGTTGGCGGTTCCTTTTTTCCCGCAGGACGCGGGGAAAGTCTTGACCCATGCGTGTTTCCCTATCCTTTAAGCTTTCCAGGAACGCTGAGAAATGTCACGTAGGCAAAAACGGCCCATGTGGAGAAAAATTGTCCGTAGCTTTCCAATTTACATTGATTTCAAGGCTTTGTAATGTTACAGTAAGAATAATTGACATGAACGGCTTCAAAAACTCCCCAACCTTGATGGATTGCGATCAAATTAAGGCAAGCTTATCGGTATGCAAATACCTCACGGGAGGACTGAGGGGAGAAGACAAGTCAACCCAAAAAACCTGTTCTTGAGCTGCTTGTTGTGCTGGAGAGAACTTGGTACCAGAGCGTACCAGGTACTACCAGTGCTCCACCTAATGATTCCCCCAAGGGACTCCAGGGTTCCCTTTTTCTTCCACAAGGATTTCCTTCTGTTCTTTCAACCGCGGTACTTCCAATTTACCCAACTTTGTACGCAATTTTCGAAAGAAAATTCGACATTGTACGTTTTCTTTCCTAATTTATTCAAGTTAAACCGTTGTTAATTACCACAATTAATGGAGATATCGGAACGCTTGAAAAACTTTCGAGTATTATACCTTTTGTTCAAAAGTTATCCCTTCTACCGAAAAGTAAGTCTAAAAAATATTCCGTATTTTTACGATCGTAAAACTTTCGAATTTTGGTGCCATTTCCAATTAAATGCCGAAGCTTTACATTTTCTCTTATGAAACAACGTTTTTGATTTATTTATCTGCATTTAATTGAATTATTTGTAAATTGGTTGATTTAATGAATTCTTATTCACCGATAATTGCGTTCGAACATTTGCGGTTGGAATTTTTGTTATTAAAAGATCAAATACTTCCAGAACCGCCAAATTTCGTTGTTAAAGCTGTTTCATTACAGAATTCAAGAAATGTACCAGTTGAAATAATACTTTCGTAAGGCTGTTGGGCTCAGTAGGCAGGAACATCTGGAGATAAGTTATATTCATTGATCTAGTAAGATGCAAGATTTGTTATTTGGAAAGGAGGTGCCCCCGTTTAAGGGAGACATCGTTATCGTTGAATGGCGCCGCGCCTGTGGTTCAAGTTGTCAATTGTCTGTCAAACATCTGTTTTATTGGATAAGAGAAGTCAAAGAAATGGACGCCAATCAAAGGTGATTTATCATTGATGGCGATATTGCGTCTGTACGTCATTGCGTAGACTTGATAGGGATGAAACAAGACTTTGAACTTGTAAGGAGGCGAAGCTTTTTTTTCGTTGTATTGACATCATCAACGAAAGATAAGTAGCGTGTGCGTAATAGGCATATATAAATGTATGTTTGTGACTAGATGAGATGATTCCGTAAGGATGATAACAGATAGGCCAAAAAAGGGGAAGAAGAATACAGAAGAATATGGACGATGAGTAACAACTAACTGCAGTGCACTTTGGGCATTCGTTGTTGCAAATCCGATAGCCCAGGTTGCGTTACTTGCGTGCCCGTGATCCGGACCAACCGTAAGGTCTGGGCGCAAGCGTTAGGCTTTTCTTCTTCGTTCCTGTTCGTGATTGAATTTGTTGAACGTAGGCAATCGGGTGATTCTACGGACAGGACGGGTTGAGCATTCTCAATGAGCGAAGGAGCATGTGATTTGGAAGTGGGCCACGAGCGGCGTCGGCGACGAAGACCTTTGACTAATTTGGGCATCCACGACAAGCAGGCTTCCATAGAAAGCTGTAAATAGTCGATTTATATTTTCGTTAGTTTTCGAAACCAGTAAAACTTTTTTCGTATGATATGGCTAAAGAAAAGTTCTCCCCAAAATTCCGTTGTAATCGGAGCACGTGCCCTGCATGTAAACTGTTGCAGAGAAACAGAAACGAGTACAGGCAACAGGCTGTATCACCTTTTCGCGTACTCGTTTTTCAGAAAAATCGTGCTAATGTGCCGCTTTGGTAAATGCGTTGTTAATGCAGGCATAGGCCCCACAACAGTGAAAACGTGCGAAACTTTCTGTGCTATTGCGGTTTTCGAACTATTCTCTCGACATTAACGTTAAAGTTGTAACAATGATAGATGTGAACGATGCGCTTTAGATACTTCAGATCTGCGATGATTAGATAGTCTACGATATATTCTTAACATAGAACGAGAACGAAACTTGTATGGTAGGTAAAGAAGTCCTGGAATGTTTTCATTGTAGTGTGTACACTCGAACCCGGATGTAGGACAGTATGTCTTAACTGTCTGGGAGGTATGTCTCTTAAACCCGGGGGGTTCGATTGTATTCATTAAGAATGAAAACATTCCGCATTTCTTTATACAGCTTGAACTTGTAGCGAACAAAACACATGTTGGTGAAGTCGAGTTCGTACCTTGCGAGTGTTTTTCGGTGCAGGTTTTGACTGGTTCATCGGGAATTGCAAGTGCTTGCAATCTTCCCAGCAAGACAAGCGTCTTAGGCCGAGATCCGTGACGGCGTGGGATCCAGTCAGGTCAAGAAGACGTAATTGAGGGCAATGGGCTCCTAGCACAGCCAACAAGTTGTCGTCCGCGAAATAGCGCAAAGAGGCTGTTCGCAGTTGAGTTAACCGACCCAAGGTTTGGCATAGTTCTGGAGCGAGATGCGGTCCGTTATTAACATTGTTCGATGAGGTCCAGTTAGGGTCGTCACACTGGAAATGCTCTAGTCCTGTGCCTTGCTCGGCCAAAACGTGCAGAAATGGACCCCGGTACCAAGACCGTACCGTATTGATGGTCAAGCTTTTCGTATCCGGAAACAACAATAGTTCCAACAAATGAACCTGCGAAAGTCGGGAAATAAAATATTAATTCATTGCATTTGCAGCATCTCAAGTATCTTAAACCCCGAATACTTCAACCATGGAATGTAAAACTATACAAATTAATTGAGTTCACAAAACCAGAATTTCGAAAGGATTAAAAATTGCAGAAATAGATCGAAATATCAAAAATAGAAACTTTAAAAATTTGTACATCGAAATTTTTAGAAATGAACGAAAAGTTAAAAAAATTGAACTTTAAAAAACTTGAGTGTTTAAGACAAAACTCGAGCTTTTAATAGTAACCCGAGACTTCAGACACAACTCGGCATTTCAGAACAAATCGAAATATTGTTTTCTTTAAGCTGAAGAAATGAAACTAGTTTGAATACCTCAAGTCGTTTGATAACGTGATTTTTTTAAAGTTCAAGTTTGCAATAAACCGTACCTGGGTTAAATTGTAAATGCGGCCTTCATGTAAGGCCAAGTTCAGCAGATCTTGACGCAAGGTAAGGGGCAGTTGCGTTTGCAAAATGTCCCGCAGAAGGGGTTTGCTTTGCGCGAATGTGACTTTCCCGCAATGGACTTCCAAAAGTTGCACCAAATACTTCAAGCCCAGTTGTTTCAAACTCGCAGCCGTACGTAAGACCGGCGAGGACTGAGGGGCTCCAGCGGTTGAAGAGGTCTTCTGGAGCTGCTCTACCAACGCATTGAGTTTGGTACGCTCTTGGGCGTCGAGAAACGCGAAGCTCTTGTCTGACTGCATGGTTCCGCGAGGAAACTCCGACTGAAGCGGTCTCGTTAAGCCATGCTGGTTTTATAGGGTATACCACAGTGGGGACTAGAGTAGTCGGATGTATTGCCCCTGAAGGTGATCTGCCGTCTCCACCTTCCGTGCGTAAACCCGCGTATTGCGTCCTCAGAATGGAGGGATTACTGTGTAATCGACCTCCCTCTGCAAGAGATTGCATAGACACTCTTATTCCCACCCCCAGGTAGGAGCGTCTCGCGGAGGACAAAGTTTCAGTGTTACAGCCGAGTAGCCGGTTCAAAGGGAAATTGCAGATAAGGTGCAAACGGGAGCCAATGTATTGCCGGAAATGTTCGTGAGTCTATCAGGGTGCAGTGAGTGCGCTGAAAAAAAGAGTCAAAGCCCAACGTCGTAGTAGAGTCGAGTACTGTCTAGGACCCGTAAACAGCTCGTCAAGATCAAGGTTATCGTTCTTACGAAGCGGGGGTAGCTTAAGGAAGGGATTCGCTTGTGGCAATAGGAATTAACGGGGGATTTTTTTTGAATGAAGGTTGGGTTATGACGCTATCAAAATGAGCTAAATTTAATTGTGACATTTCCCGGTGGAAATTTTTGTTGGCAAATGTTTTATTGTGAGAAGCTTATGTTTTTTCATTGTTGACAACCTTAAGCCGTTTGGGAAAGGTGCTGATAGGAAGTGTAATTGAGTGCGCTCGTGATTTAGTGGGATACTTGGTGAAACAGAGGATCTATTTAATGAACTGTAATGAACTATTTAAAAAACGCCAACAACAGAGGAACGTGTCGGGATTCACCGAAATTTCACGCCATTGAATGATTCTGATGATGTCGTGAGACAAAGCGAGGAAAACGTTGTCCTAGCCAAAGCAGAGAGGCTTATTCACGCCTCGCAAGACCGATAGTGGGGAAAAGCCAAGCTCAAATGTGGTATATAAGCTTCAGGAGGTTTAATTTGACTTTTGTGATTTGGAAAGTACATTTTCGGGCTAATGATTGTAATTTAGTTAACCGAATGATAGCACTGTACCAAAAGTGTTAGGTATTTTCATACAATAGTGATCAAAATGTGCCGAGTTCCTTTTAAGACGTTGTGTAGCACAAGAGAAGAAAAATAGCTATCTACGTGGCAATAGAGAATGGCTATTGTCACGCTATTGCGTGGCTATTGCCACGCAATTCAGAAGAGAGAAACGAAAGTCGGTCTTAATATAAAATGTGCCAAAACGGCGCTCCACCAGGTAGGAACGTGACAGAAGGCATTGCTATTACCACGCAAATAATAATGGAGGAGCGAAATTGGGGTTTTAATTGTCGGTTAAGAACTTTGGGTGACATAATGAGAAGGGAATTATAGCAGGCCTGGCACGAGTATAGTCTATTGCCACGCAAGGGATGAAGTAGACTACCGAGGTGCCGCTCAGGTCGTTTAGTACCATGAGGACGAGAAAATATCCACCGGCGTGACAATAGACATGTCGGACAATATCAGTAGTCATGGGCTGTTGCCGCGCAAGAATCCCTGCGCTCCGTTAATCATCCTTTTGCGTCGTGTATGGTGTAATCCCGACTGTGCAATATAGGTTTGTGAACGCAATATCTGTATCAACATTTCATGGAATGCAAGGTTTGAATGAAACATTCGTTGTTGGCGAACGCGCCCGTAGTACCTTTACCGAGAAGCACGATGTCCGTCACGTTTCCTCAAACGACAGCGATAGATTAGAGGCTTCCCTACCTCTTTTTTTTAAGGATTAAGAACGCTTGTACTCGTGTTTTAACTAATCTAACGTTACTAACTCAAGCCTTTTAGCTTGTATGAGATAAGGATTTTAGTGTTTTTTTTTCCTTATTGTGTTTTATTGCTCTGCATTATTATGTAGTGATAAAGGGTTGTTAACTGCAATAATATTAGGGAAATTTTGATCGAAAAAAATAATTCAATTTTTTCTCCTTTTGTAAAAGGCTGCATGGTCAAATCCCAGTACTCGCGCCGTGATACTGAACTGGCTTTTAGTCCAACGGTGGGAAAGTATGCACGGTTTGTTGTCGGCGTGTTTGCAGTTGGCAGCCGCGCAAACAGGCAGCGTAGCACCTTCGCATCCAGATGAATCGGGTCTCAAGACCATCGTGGACCGTTTGCAACAGCCTTTGCAAAACTTCGTTGCTGAGTGGGTAAAGAGGGCTGGGCCCAGCATGGGGTCTGGGATTATGCATATTATCGTGAAACAACTTGAAAGTAAGCCTTTTGAGGGTAGAGTTTTGATAAGAACCTGCTATTAATACATCCAGCCCTCCAAAATGGCTTCCAAAAGTTAAAGATTATTGTTTTGACGCAGTTCGGAAGGACGACGACGACGGGACCGCAGTCACGTTGAAAGAGCGAGAAGACGTGTGGGAGGCGTGGCGCAGGACGCTGAAACAAGCGGCGCTGACCGAAAGGCACGCCCGGCAGGAGGTCATGGGTCATAGTGTTATCCAACACGGACAATCGCACCTAATTGCGCATCAGTGGCTCCAGCAAAGCGCGCTTGTACAGGGTGGATTTACGGCGTTTGCACCACCATGTAAGATTTTCTGGTCATTTTTTGTTTTTGTGTAATCTTAACTTTCATTTATGTGATATCTTAATTTTCATGATATAATCATAATTTTTATTTTCAATTTAATAGTATAGTTTTTCATTTAGTATAATTTGTTCCTTTAGCGTCTTCGTAATGTATTTTTTCTTTTAATATCATCGTAGGCTCAGGGCTAGTCTATTTTTTATTCAAAACATAACAATCTGTAGAAAAGTATTTTTTTATTTTATCTATTTTATTTTTACTTGTTTCTTATTTTCTTGTACTTTATTTATTTAATTTCTGTTTGATTTATGCTTTTCATTTCATCACATGTGCTTACCTTTAGATTGCTGTTTTTGGTGTTGAATAGAGTTTTATTCTTATTATGGTGACAATATTGAAGAGGTTTTATGCATAAACGTTTTATTAGCGCGTGCATCATTGGTCGCGGAATTAAATCGCATGGTGGCAAATATGGCAGCCAGTTTGGTTCAACTCCAGGAGATTCAGCAAGCTTGCGAAAATGTCTCCACCGTTGTCGAACAGAGGTTGAAATGGGCCGCTGGAGCGAATCCGGACCTAAACGAGGTCATTTTACACACAACATCTCTTGGGGAGCTTGAAGAGTTCGAAAAGCAGTTTTGTGATACTTTATTTTGTATGGCTTAGGTATTGCAAGCGTATCTACATGAACAAAGTCGGTGGAAAACCGACATGAAGACATGGTTCGCGGTAACACAAGAAATAACGGAAACAGTGCAGGCGTTGACGCATTGGGAAGTGTTGTTGGGTCCGTCACCTGAAAGTCGAGCGTTGGATACCGTTTTCTTGCAGGTTAGTTGGTGGCGAGGCGGTAGGTGGAGGGGAGAAAATGGGAAAGGTGTTTGCGAACGCGAAAGATGGTCTGTTTACGGAGAATTCGGGTTAATCCTTAACTAGTTGAAATCTGAGATGGCCATCTTTGTTTTCGTAGATTGTTAATGAGTGTCAAGAAGCTTGTGTGTTACGGGAGGCCTGTCCTTTACCACACACGTTGCAAGACAGGGCGGTCTTAGAGCGAATGGTGCGTCTGTTGGAACCCGGTGGAACGATTCCTTCAAATTGGGTTTCGAAAATCAGTAAAGAAATCACAGGTAAATCTTTTAAGATATATGTAGCTTGGTAAAACGGCGCTGTTCAGTGACGAGGTGGCCGAGTGGTTAAGGCGTTGGACTGCTAATCCAATGTGCTCTGCACGCATG
The DNA here is from genome assembly GCA_020615345.1 of Triops cancriformis. Classification (NCBI taxonomy): domain Eukaryota; kingdom Metazoa; phylum Arthropoda; class Branchiopoda; order Notostraca; family Triopsidae; genus Triops; species Triops cancriformis. The sequence goes on along the minus strand of JAHZNP010000077.1, from coordinate 118,313 downwards.
GGTTCGAATCCCATCCTCGTCGAAATCTTTTTTTCCCTTTTTATTTTCTGATTTCCTGCTTGCTTTCAGTAAACTTTACTACTTTTGTCAAACTGCTAATTTTATTGCGAGCTTTAAAATATTGTAAAGGAAATATCCTTCGTAGTTGTTAATTCTTTTGTTAATAAGATTGTGCTAACCGTCTTTTTAATTACTTTTATTCAAGCTTAAAAGGAAAAAATTAAAAACCGCAATCAAGAAGCTCGAAAGAACCTCTAATAAATCCTAATGGTAGTTCGAAAAGACTAAGCTTGTCTTAATTTAAGATTTTTATATATGAACCTGTAAAATGGGTTGGCAGGGGTTCGTGGAGCTTTTGTCATGTTCAGAATATTAGCTCCAAATATTGATTATGTCCGCAAATTCAAGATCTTGGGTATCCTTTTAGAGGTAGTAGACTCCTAGTGGCGTTCGAGTGGTCTGTATTCACACCTTTGGACACTGTTATTTATGCTTTGGGAAAAACGCATCGAATCTTCCGCGTATAGTGAGACCTTAAAGGCTCTGTTAGACAAGCGTTATTATTTTTGCCTTTCAGTTTTCATTCTTTTTAACGTTTCGTGCACGTAAAAAAGGGGAGATATGAGCTTACTCCCCTTTCCCGCCGCGCGCAGCGCAAAATGCAAAAAGCACAAGCCCTGCGGTAAAAGTTGCGTGTCTGCCTTAGCATACAATTTACTGCTAGAATCCGCGCAAGTGGAAATTGGCCGGTATTCAATGACGAGGTGGCCGAGTGGTTAAGGCGTTGGACTGCTAATCCAATGTGCTCTGCACGCATGGGTTCGAATCCCATCCTCGTCGAATATTTCTCATTCCTTTTTCCCTTAATTTGTTTTGTGATTCCTGATTAGTTAGTTTAGTGCACGTTTTTCAAATTTGGAAGTGTTTTAAATTTACGATAATTTTTAAGCGATTTTGTTTGATCTTCGAGAAGTATTTGTATTTTGGCGGTGTAACGAATACTTTTCGCGTACAGCGAGAGCTTTTACTCCACAATTAAGTGCCATAACACCCCGCAAGTTTAAACCAGTCGACCATGGCATTAGCTTTTCTTTAGGTAAAAATACGCTTGACTTACAATTCGTTATTGTAACGTTTTTATTGCGAACGTCTGAAAGTATGTACTGTATGTACATTTCAGAAGTTTTCGTTTTTGCAAGGTTGCCTAATATTGTTTTATTTTCATATTCATCTGAAAAAGGAAACCTATGAACTAAATTGCGTTTAATCTTAGGGGAGTTGAAAGTCGTCAAGCAGCAATTGGCGGAAAAGCAAACTGAGATGACTTCCTCCAAAGAAGCCTTACAGAGCCAAGCGCTGGCTTTACGACAAGTGCTAACGCAGCATCACCGATTGCTCTCTAATCTGCGGACGATACTGAAAACGGGAGCTAAAGTACGTCATGCGCTTCCTGGAGTTCTACCTGAACTTACTAATTCTTCTTACGTTCTCAGCACGAAAGCCAAGGCTACATCGACCGCGGTGTCACGAAATACTTGAGTACCTATCGAACTTTCTCCGAGCGGTGCTCAAGTATCGTCAAGTTGCTGACGCTGAACGAAGCCTTTGAAGACGGAGCGGAAAGTCGTGCCGTACGGGAAGCTGAAGAGCTATTGAAGGGCTTACCTCAATTGACAAGTACACCCAAACATCCTGACTCATCACCTGTATCTCTTCCCGCGAGTGAAAAACACCTCTTATCCTTTCATTTGTTTTGTTTGGGGGGTTTGTCGTATAGATAAGATTTACGACGATTTACTAAGTCTGGCGCCCTTGGGACAGGATTTCAAGTGGCTTGATACCACGCCTACCCTGAAACCAACCCCGTCCGCTTCCTCCAAAGGTAAGACGCACTTTAGTAACCCGAGAATTTTATCTTATAATTTTTTTTTTATCTATTGGAATAGTTCAAGAAGAGCGCAACGCCGTTGCCTTGTCCATCTGGCGCCGCGTTCGTCTCAAGTTGGAAGGAAGAGACCCGGATCCGAATGTCAAACTCTCCGTTGAAGACCAGGTAAATTGGCTCTTTTGGATGCGAAGTGTGCCCGAAGGGGTTGTTAAAGGAGGTGCAGAAAGGTATGGTAAATTTTGGTGACGGTAGACAAGACGAGGTGGCCGAGTGGTTAAGGCGTTGGACTGCTAATCCAATGTGCTCTGCACGCGTGGGTTCGAATCCCATCCTCGTCGAATGTTTTTGTTATCGGCGATGAGGGAGAAGGCGTTCGAATTTTCCCGCGTCGACTGCAACTCTTTTTTTATACCAGATATGGTCTATAAACCGGGCAGGTGTGCTTCAATAAGGCAACATGGAAAACAAGGACGAGGTGGCCGAGTGGTTAAGGCGTTGGACTGCTAATCCAATGTGCTCTGCACGCGTGGGTTCGAATCCCATCCTCGTCGAATTACTTTTTATGTTTTTTTTCGCCATGATCGCTGGAAGTTTTCATTGATATGGCAAAAATTAGTTTTTCTTTCATTGTTGCGCAATTTTAGAAGCCATTTCGAAAATGTAGTAGACTTTAAATGTAAGAGACAAAATAAGGTGTATCTTACACATGGCTGCTTTCTATTGCATGCAGTCTTTGTGCTAAAGAATTTGAAACTCGCAATGATAAGAGTGAAATTCTCTCACAGTTTTGTCTAATATACGGGCCCTGTACGTCCATGTCTCTTATATCCGGGGTCAAGTGGATTGCTTACCAAGAGAATTTTAATTGACGTTTGAAGACCGTGTTGATTTGCAGTCTCTTACGTTCAAGTCACACTTGCGTTGGAATCTCTTACATCCGGGTCCCTTTTACGTTCGATTCTTTTAAATCCATCTCGCAACATTAACCTGATTTGAGTCGGATAGCATGAGTCTCTGTTGTTTAACACATAGAAGTCGTAGAAGGTACCTCTCTTACATACGGTTATCCCTCGTATACGAGTTTCTTGAATACGGGTTCTAGTGGAGTCCTACTTTGATCAGATCTAATGGAGCCCGGATGTAAGATGCAGTAAAGTGCGAAAACTTCCCTTGCACTAAAGGCTCTTACATCTGGGTTCCCCTGCAATCCCAACTTTGTACAGTTAAAAGCAAGTCCGGGTATAAGAAACATACAAAGGTCAGAAACTCTCCTACATCTGGACCTCCCATAAATCCCTTCGGCCTTACTTTAAAAAACCTCCGTGCACGATGTCTAAGTAGGATTCTCTTTTACAAACGATTATCAGTTATATCCGAGCCCCGAAGTAGAAACTTTTGAGAACGTTTCATTGTTGTAACGAAAAGCCGACTGAAGAATTTGCCAACGGCTTTCTGCTGCGTCAGCCCGTTTGCCGTTTGAAATAAAGACCCACCACCTAGCGTGATGTAATGTACAGTTCTGTTCAGGAAAAAAACTATGGGAAAAGAGATACAGTGCACCAGGCTGGGACCTTTCACTGCGAGAAGGGGTCCTAGCACATTCCGTCACGGATAAGCTTTATAGCCAATTATCGAAGCTGACTAGCGACTGAGACGAAGTCTGGCAGTGAAAGGGAAGGCCAGTGCCTAGTTTGAGCCCCCTGTCCCCATAGTTTTTTTTTATGAACAGAACTGTACGGTGGATTAATAGAATAAAACAATTTCTGCGTGTTGATCATTCACCGCGTTCCATGGCAATGTAACGCTGCATATCCTTCGCGAGAAAAAAATACAGTAGCTGTGACGTCACAGAACGCGAGATGACGCTTTGGAACGTCACCCAAGTCTGTTTTGACGAACTTTGAAACACTACCATATGTCTCATTTCTTTTTGTTCCTTTTTGCCATTACTAGGTGAACGACGTGATAACTGAAGCGATGAACCGGGACAATCTGGCGCTGTTATACGAAGGCTGGACTCCATGGGTGTGAAGCGCCCTTAGCAAAAACGAAGCGTTCCAATTCACGAACGTTGGGAGTTTTTTGGGCTTTGGGGGATCGTTCCATAACCCATTGCGGGTTTTCCATACGAATCTTCCCTGACACCAGCAGCGAGAGAAACAAGCTCCACCCACCTTTCTGCGGTACGAGCAGGAAGGATGTGTGTGCGTGTGGCCAACGCTTGTTCTCATTAGCCAACAAAAAATTGTGTGTTCTTGCTTCCCATAAGGTTAATTGCTACAAGAAAAAAGAAGATACACAAAGAGGAAGAATAGGAACCCAAAGACAAGAGAACCCATGACAATAGAAAAGGCGGGGAAGGGGGTACGAAGGATTGAGCCGGGGTGGGTTGGCAATCGTTAAATGCAAATCGTTGAGCAAGACAAGAAGGGAGAAGACCGTGGGAATAATGATTGTTGTCTTCGATGGTCATTAAAGCCTCGAGGGCTAATTAAGGAACGCAGTGTCACCCCTTCCCATAGGAATTGCCTTACTACATACATGAAAACCCTTTTCTTCTCAGCAAAACCTTAGAAAACACCTTAAGGGGGTGGGGCCTGGCGTTGTCTTGCGTTAGCTCTTCATTTACCCATTCATCTCTTCGATGGTGTTAACGTTTTGTGGATGAAGAGACCCTGAAAGACAACGCCATTCGAAAAGGGGAGAAAACTGTAAAAAAAAAATATGAAAAGAATTTTTTGTTGGTCTTATTTTCACAATTCTGTGCTCATATTACTCCCTTAAGAGAGAAACGGACAGAATTATGTGGGGAAAAACATATTTTGTTTTTTGTTTTTTATTTCGGCTATGTTAGGGGATTATTTATTTAGAGCGGTAATTTCAAAATTTCTAGGAAGGGAATTTCTGGGAGTATTAGGGGGAGGGGCGGGGCTGATATGAAACTAATTTGTGGGATAATAGAAAGGGGATAGTAGTGTGGGGTAGCGAATCTGTTAGTTTTCCCCTTTTTCCTTTTCCTCGCTTGTCGATCTTGAACCCACTTCTATTCTTTGCAATGTAAGCTTTGATGGGCTTTACGCATTACACGGCAAAATCAATGGAATCTGACTTGTGCGCTTGCGTCACGGAGGCTGAAAATCTTGCACCCCCGAAGAGAGCTTGAGTCTTTCAAAGGGGGGGTTGAGAAGCTCCACATCTTTTGTGGAAAATGATCATGGGCAGATTGTGGAGTTTGATGGTGATTTTGACGATCGTGAGTGCCAATCGGTCAGGATCCAAAGGTAAAATCCCTTGAAAAGTTTTGTAATTCGAGTCAGCTAACGTGAAGTGCGAGATGGTTGGGGGATGAAAAAGGAGAGGTTTGAAGTGGGGGAGAGAGTATATCGAGTGTGCACAATTTTTGTTGTTTATTAGGACGGTTAGCGCCAGTGGATTTTCCGTGCAATCGGAGTATCGATGTAGGAGAAGATTTAACGAGTCCTTTTAACGTAGCGGCGTTACAAGGGAAACCGTGGACTTGTTGGTATCAACTCAAGCCAGTCAATACCAACGCGAAGGATGTTGTCGTCGTCGTGAGATTTAAGCGATTCAAATGGGGAGAGCTGGTGAATGCGACGACCTGCGGCGGGGCGTACTTACAAGTCGGTTCCCAATTTCTATGCTCGTTGCGTTGAATAATAGTGCAATGTAGTTACGGTACGTAACAATGAAAACAGGCAAGCGATACGGCCGTTTGCGGGGCGATGCTGAATAGCACAGTGGAATTTCATAGTTGGGCGACGTGCAATATTGTATTGTATAGTACTCAGATCTTTAGAACACTAGACACGCGATTCCGAGCGAGTATTGTTGTAGGTTTTGGGGGAAATGGCGGAATGTCATTTTTGTGGCTTTGCATTGTTACGTACCCTAGGGTACTTTCGAGAATGTAAAGCAAAAAGGGTTCCAGCTGAAATTGAGTATAGTGAGGATATTGAAGTAATACTTGGATCCAATTCTTGACAGAGTCGAGCCCGGATGTAAGAGACAAGTCTCTTACATATGGGTGTTCCATTGTATAAATTTTATAATACGTGTCGGAGCAAATGTCTAAGTAAAGTTTTTTTCATAAATGGTGTCTCTTACATCCGGGTTCAGCTGTATTTTCGCTTCGATTACTTCAAGCGTAATCGGTAAGTTGAGTTTCTAATCGACCCTGGTGTATGAGACAGAAACGAGCACATTACCGTAAATCTCCTGAGCAAGTGTAGCTTATAGAGGGGTTTCTCTTTCATCCGGGTCCCTTATGTCACGTTTGAATATATTTTAACTTATATCCTGGTTTATACGTACATCCATGTGCTCAGTTTTAGTTAAACCCGGCTGTGTGAGACGCGAAAGAAGCTAAATGTCAGTTTCTCTTACATCCGGGTCCAGCTCTAGACCCGGGTCCAGCTCTAGAATCGAGGTTCGGTTTCACGATTAAGCACGTGTCTATGAAGCACGAAATTAGTTTAATCTTGGCGTCTGTTACATTAGGGTTCGTATTACGTTGGGTTTACTTGTGTGTAAACGGTTTTGAAGTATTTCTGTGAGTAAGTTTGAAATTTGAGGATCTAGGAAGCGTTGAACTATCACAATTGACGATTTTTGTCGCAAACGCGGAACGAACGGCGTCGTAGTTAGAATACACTTGAAAACTGTTCGGACGATGTATATTGTGATATAGGAGCATAATAACCAACTAAATTACTATAAAACCTGAAAATTGCGTAGTAATTACCTCCATGGTCGGGTATGTAAGTAGAAAATCCTGTAAGACAAAGCAAATAGAGTTGCTGGTAGCAGAGAGCGGGGGGGTTGGCTCGGGTAATGGAGAAGGGGTCGTGCAAAACAAAAGACTCAGGGGTACAAAAGCAATATAAACGGACTCGTGGAGATTGGGGTCTTGGCTGCTTGTCCACTAACGTCTTAATCGTGGCTAGTGCGGCAAAACAAACTGAGTAAAGGCGTCTCTTTTGTTCCGCTAATGGGAACGCTGCGTTATTACTGTATTCATTCTTACAAGCCAAGTTTCATGCACGAAGAGGATAAAAAATGCCCCAAATATCCAAGGGAAATATACGGTCAAACTTTTGTTAAACTACCGTCCGCACACCTGACATAAGGGAAAAGAAAGACACTCTTCATCAATACATTATATGAAGAATTTCTATACGATTAGAAAGATACCCAACAGGCTGTTTTCTTAACCACAAGAATCTATGCGCATAAAATAGTTCCCCTGTACAAAATATCTCTCATAATGATACATAATTTTGCTCTAACAAATAATTACGATTTAGTTCATTCGGAAAGCTTACAGAATTCGCCGTTTACTTTTCATATAGATAATGATTGGTATGGAAACCCACCTCAGCTTTTTCCCCATAATGTATACACCAGCAATATTTCTAAGCTTAGAATCGTGTTGTGTACAAAAAATCGAACATAACGATTGGTTTAAGCCCCTTCACGGGTAAATGGTTGAAATCAGCTTCAAGAGGTTTAATTAGACCTTTGCGCTATTCCCTGTAAACTTTTTTTTATCACCAAAGTTCATTCTAATTATTCGATTCTTAGTGCAAAAACACTCAGTTTTGTTACGGAATTCAGAAGAATTACAATGAATTCTGGTTATATGACCCGATTGAATTTCGTCATATTAAAAGTCAACTACCGAACGCAAGATCAGGACGTCGTGACTTAAATGGTCGGATTCATTTTCTTTTGTGGTAACTCAAAGATATTCGATGGCGATTTGACGCCGAACGCGGGTAAGTTCTGCGGCGAAATCGAACGCAGTCGTTCGTACATGTCCGAAACGCCACATTTGCGTTTGTTTTTCCATACCGACAATCTGACCAGCCAAACCTATTTCGCTCTTGATACTCGCGAAGAACAACAATTCCGCTTGCACCCTCGTTATGGCCAACATCCAGCGCTCTATCCCAACCGCAGGTTAGAGAACTTTCAGTTTTATTATGTTTTGAACATTTGTTAAATCAACATTATTTGTTAATACATTTTCAAGAAGGAGAGAGGAAGAGAATCTCATTATTACTACGCCATGTAATTTGAATAATAACCTTTCCCCTTCACAGGGGTGAACCCGTCGGAGCGACCGGCTGTGACCGCATTTTCACCGACTGTCGCTTACAAACATGTTACGTCCAGTCTCCAGCGTACCCTGGCGTTTATCCCCGCAATTTGAAATGCCGGTACCACATCAGTACGCGTCAACCGTACATAAAGGTGATGAACGTACCATGGAAATTTTGCTGTAATTAATTAATGTACCACCACTTTGTTTTTCTTCATAGTTGTTCACTGAAAATGAAGAATTTAGCGTTGATGGCCAACGGTGTGAAAACCTCCTCATGTGCTCCTTACGCTCCGTGGGCGCCCAGGAGTGTCCCTACGATTATATCCGGTAATTTGGAGATGAAATTGTGTGACTTTCAGCGGACGTTTCTGTTGTTTTATTTATTTACTTTTTAACTATATTTATTGTACTTTTAACTATATTTATTGTACTTTTAACTTTATTTATTTTATTTTTAACTTAATTTATTTATTTGTTGACGGGTAAATCCAGGGTTTATGATGGTTCAACGGATGCAGCGCCAGTGATAGGCACTTTCTGTGGCGTGGGCCGCTTCCCATACTCCATAATCGGTACCGGCAGCGAGTTGCTAGTCGAATTTGTTTCCTCAGCGGCTGGTAAGTCGGGCGGAAATGAACTTTTATTTCTTTACATTGTTTTGTCTTATCGATATTTTTTTTTGTGTGTGTATTTTTAGGGCCGTTGCTCAATTCGGGTTTTCATTTCAACGTGGACAATTGGCCAGGCTCGATGTCTCCGGTGGGATTAGCTTCGAAAAGCGGACGGTGCGATTACGTACTAACGAGCGCCGCTTTGGAAGCAGCGGGGGATAAAGAAGGTTTATTTTTATCGCCGGCCCATTGGTACCCTCCCGGGACGGTCTGCACGTACCTGATCCAAGGCAAAGAGGGTCAGCAAATACGGATGTATTTCCCGAGTTTCCGGATCAGCAAACCTGTCGCGCCTATCCGGCCGCCCACGCGGGATTGCAGCGAGTCGCTGACCATTTATGACAGCAACGGTCCCGACGGCTATCACTTGATCAAGACGTTCTGTGACACGTTTTCACGCCCATGGGAAAAACACGATTTCGTCTCTACGGGCAATGCACTGTTTGTCAGATTTATAAGGTATTTTGGGGATATTTTTTCTCCTGTTTTGATAACTTTTTTTTGTTTGGAGTTTTGTAATGTTAGTTTCTTTTCGATTTTGTTATTTGTTTGCTTGTGTTTTGTTTAAAGCAAATTATGTCGCCATGGCCAGACATTCTTCTGCTTTACTCTAGTATTGTCACTTTTTAATTTTAAAAAAAGTAAAAGAGAATTCCAATACCTAAATGTAGTCAACAATCCTTTTTTGGGAAAGGTATATCACAAGATCATTTTGTATGAAATATTGATCATGTGGCGCCCTTTCTTCAAATCCTCAAGCATTTTGTTCTACACTTTCTATCCTATGATGTTTCTTGTGGTTATTTACATTGTGTTCTATGTTTTTTTATTTATTTATTTTTTATTTACAACCAGCGTGAGCATTTGCTCTTTGCGGCTTATCTCAACGGTACATACAAGAGAGGTGGCACTTACAATCATACAAGAGAGGCATTGTGTTCTATTATAAAAATTATAAAAATTCTTGTAATAGTCTACTTACTTCATTATTATTGTAATAGTCTATTTACTTCATTATTATTTCATTGAAATTGTTGAACGACCCTAGCTAGGGAAAATGGAATATTGCGTGCTCAATGTTTGATTGTTGTCTTTGTCTTCAACAGTTTAACGGGCAGTTACAGCGGCTCGGCGTTACATTTCTGGGCGCATTATGATTTCCATAATGCTACTCACTGGGCCACGCCTATTCCCGACACGGAATGCGATGAGAAGGTGCTAGCGACCAAGCGACTTAGTGGCGAATTAGGGGCTCCGCTCAACACATTACTCTACAAACGAGCGCCCCACATGCCTCCTTTGCTCTGTACCACCCGCCTAGTGTCACACGTGCGGATCTACCGCCGGATTCTTATAACGGGCTTACAACTGAACCTCAAAAGTCCTCCGAATTCGGCCAAAAGTATTAGCAACCCACTTTGTCGAGATAATGGCACGGATCTCCTGCAAATTAGCGAAACTTCCCTCGATCCTAACATGCAAATGACCGTTTTGGGCGTCAATAACTCGTACAAAAGCTTCGCGCTTTGCAAAGGGAACCAGGTAACCTACAAACACTTGGAATTGGATTTTGTTGTGTGAAGGTAAAGAAAAATTTTCTTGTGGCGGATATTTGCAGGAAAATTGGCCGTTACCTCTTACGATCATTACCGGTGGGCAAACAATGGACTTGCAGCTCCAGATCGATTCGAAACTCTCGACAGGCCATTACTTCAAGGCCCCTTTACCACTCTACAAACTCGAGTACCATTTCGCCCATCCACCGTTGTGCGGCCCGGCGTTTTTGGCCCCGACCTATTTGGGCACAATGCATTTTCCCATGTACGTAATATATTTCTCATAGTTCCTCACCGATAAAGTATCGAATAATTTAAATAATTCTAGAAGTCAAGAAATATAAGTAAAAGACAATGAAAAGTTAATGAAGCATATAAATAAAAAGTAGATAAAAGAAAATCATAGAAATGATTTGAAAACTAAGAAAATAGCAAATAAATCGTAATAAAATATAATAAAAAATAAAACTGATACATATTAGAATAATTAAGCGTAAAAAGTAACCATTGGAGAGGCGATGAGTAGTTTATATTTATTAATAAACGTTTATTTACTTATTGATGTTTATTGATTGATGGATGTTTGTTCATGTATTATTCTTTTATTTATCATTTTTATATATATTTTTATCATTAATCTTTTTCATTTATTTATTGATCTTTATTTATTTATGTTGTGTATATTGCTTTTTATTAGTTGATCTTTGTTATTTATTTATTGATCTTTATTTATTTATGTTGTGTATATTGCTTTTTATTAGTTGATCTTTGTTATTTATTGTTTTATTATATATTTTATTTATTATTTTCGTATTCATTTATTATTTAGGCGACCGGTGGAAACACGTGACTCGTCGTTGGTTTGCATATGGGAGTGGCGTGTGGATCCGCAGTGGCACACTCAGTACCCGATTTTCGAGTTTTCAATCGAACAGTTACAATTAGGACAGGGGTATTGCGACCGGGAAAGTTTGGAAGTGTATGACGTCGCTTCCGCACTTCCGTTATGGCGCTTGTGTCGCGGTGACGCCAGCAAGTTGGGTTTGGAAGCGTTGGAAGGGATCCAGCCCTTGGCGCAGAAAAAGGCCAATCCTCCGCGGTCGAAGAATAAGACGGAAACGTTGACTACCAAAGCTTACACATATGTGGAGGAGCGTACCCACCCGGCGGTAGGACTAGAGCCGACCGTGGCACCCGCGATGGCAAGCACTACCATGGAAACGGTAACGACGCCATTGGTGAACGAACCTATTGCGTTGCCCCCACCGCTGATTTTTACGGCGAAAGAGCTCCCGGCGAAGATCTTCGTTATCTTGAAAAGTAAACAACCCCGGGCAGCAGCTTTACGTCTTTCGTGGAAGCGTATTGACATAGACATGACGTCAGAGAATAAAGACCCGATCAGCGCTGCCGCCTTGGTCCAAGAGGATCCAGGAGCGTTGACGTGGGTTTGGACGGAGGGCGTTTTGGTTTGCTCGGTCTTCCTGGTTGTTATTCTGGTTGTTGTTTGGAAGAAGCGACGCTTCACGGCTACTAATGATTTGTAAAGGCCTATTGTTGTTCTTTATTTTTTCCTCCAATGGAAGATATTGAATATGCAAGAGAAATAGCTAAAATATTCTATAAGTAGATCATTGATTACGTTCGTATAGCTTAAACAACGTATTAGTCGGAAAATGATTCTCGTTAAATTGTGCTAACATTTCCTGAGATGTTTTTGAAACTTTTATATTCGAGGAATTCATACAACTTCTTGAATTTCTTGAAGTTAATCGGTTATTTCTCTGAATAGCTGGCTAAAAATTTGCCGAGATAGAAGAATTTATTATTTGAAGAATTTATTCTAAGGAATTTGGAGAAATTAGTCGGTTATTTCTTTGAATTTCTGAGTTAAAAAGCTGAGGTAATTCTGGACTCTGCGTTAAACATTTCGAAAGTTTTGGAAAATGTATAATATATTCAAAGATTTTGATTATAACGAAATTCTTAAAAGTTGGTCAGTTTAACCAAACTGGGCTGGATTCCGTTAAAGGCAGATTCAGTAAGTTGATTGATCAGGAGGTTAAAGAAGTCCAGCCCTGGAGGCGGGGTTTGTGAAGAAATGGAGATATCTATTACCAAAGTTGATTGTTAGATTTGAGATCGAATAAAAAGTCGTTTGACGCTTTTTGGATTGCTTCTATTACATCAAAGTACAAAATGGTATGAAATTAGAAAAAGAGTCACAAGTAACCAGCTGCCGACTGCCGTCTTCGCCCTTTCTGTTTGTCTTATCCCCTCAGGCAAGCCACGCCTATAAGATGGCTTCTTGGGAAGGGTTTCGCAATCACCCCGTACGTAGATCACAGTGATAACAATTGCCGTATTTTTTTTAACTTGTTTTTAGCCTGACTAGAGAGGACACAAAGCAAACATGGGAGGAGGCGTGGCTTGCTGCGTGCAACACCTTTTTTGGCTAACAACACGACGGAGGCAACGAGTAATTAATTATACACAATTTGCCCAAAAATTCCTCATCTTCATCCTTCTCCCCTTGGATAACTAGTAACAGCTCTGATTCATAGACGGCGCTTCCAGCAAGAAAGTGAAAAAAAATTGTTGGAGGGTTAACATGTCTTCCGCAAATAGTTTCTAAGTCGTGGTAAGGGGAGAGGTTCCTTTCGATGCTAAATCTTTTACCAACAAGATCCCTTGATTTCCTGTTTCGTTCTCTATAAGGTGTTCGACCCGTTGCGTCAGGCCTTCGTAGTTCTGTCTAATAGCAAAAGGCGCACCAGCGACCGAGAGATGAAGTTTACGAGTTGGCCACAAGGAGGTGTAAGGGACTAGTGCTGTATTTGCCCTGGAGCGCTACTGAGTAATCGGACCAAATGTTGGGTGTTGACGTGGAAGTTTCTGGAAGGACCGGGTTCCCGGGGCTTGGGCTAGGACAAGGCGTGCCTACTGGGCTCGGGCTGAGGAAACCGTTAGTGGTGGGCAGTAGCAGCGTGACACCGGCCGGGTTGCTGTCGTGGCCGTACGGCGAGGGCGACAAGGACCGCGGACGCGGTGAGGGTCGCATCGGAGCGGCGGATAAGTACACCGGCGGTTGTTGTTGTTGGCGTTGCTTCAGGTAGAGTGCAAACTCGGTGGGCGAGAGGCGGTGCCCGCGCTTGGAACTGTTTTTGAGTTTGGTAGAACCAAATTTAGTTTGGGCAAACGCAGCCGTGGTGAACGTGAGAGGCTTGGGTGAGCGTGTCGACGAAGACGAAGACACCTCCGGCTCCGATGGACTCGACAAAGACGCTAATGAGCCGTAGGGTGATGGGTCGCGTGACAAGCTTAGCGTATTGAAAGCCGCGCACAGTTCAGCCGAGGACGACGAAGCCGACGAGGGACAAAAAGATTGTGCTTCGGGGTTGAAAGTTGGCGTGGCTTCTTCGTGAGTCGCACTCGTAGTACCGTTCGACTCGGAATACAAAATCTTGACCACGCCTCGCTCCCCGATACGATAGCTGACCTATAATTTACCAAGCACAGTAATGAATAAGTGTTCGCTCAACCCTAAAATTGCAAGAAAGGATACGGGACCAGGGTGGTTACCAAACTTAGGGATGTAACTTTTTTAAGACTTCGATGGGATGGATCGAAGTCTTACTATTGCACGTATGAAATAACAATCTTGTAAGCTTGTGGTATCTTAGCGACAGTGACAAGCGTCAACAAGAATACAAACAACGGCGGCTTCTCAATTAGCCCTGACAGGGTAACCGAGAATCCTACTTTGGAATAAGCCCTATAAGGGTTAAATCGACCAGGCTAATGATACACAACAACGAAACCCATGCTTGGTTAGGTCACGATGTTTTCAGTGTTCTAGCTGTTCTGAAACAAACGTCCGATTACATCTGAGTTGAATTTCACTTAGCAAATGTCCGATTGGACCGAGTTTCCTTGAGAAAATTTCGATCAATCAGCACGGAGCTAGCGAACTCAAGATAAGAATCGATATCGATTGCTTAGAAATTCAATTATGTTACGTCCTAGTGTCGAGTAAATTTGCTTTGAATTTTTTACTGATTGATCTGACCTTTGATCAGGGCAATTTTTTATCAGAACTGGATCTTTATCGATCCACATTCACTTTCGGAACTTTTCCTTAGTGCGGATCGGATCGACAGCATTGCCAAATGATTGAAACAATCCAAGGCCTGACGCAAACACAAAGAGGTCCAGAATACTGGTTCGTTGAAGTGTTAGGGTTGAGATAGGGGGATTAGGTTAACTAGGAGCTTACTTCTCCAGGATCGATCCACACTGCGAGTTCCTCAGGCAAAGCTTCTTGCAGATCTTCAATGGCGACGCCACTGTCGCGGGCGGCCTGGGCCAACACAGGGTCAACTGGAAGTCCGGTACGGACACATCGGAAGGCGGAGCCTCGTGTCGGTTCACGCGGGTACCAGTGTCCTTTTTTTTCAGAATTAAAGACAGTTAGCGATTTTAACTACGGAAAAGGATCTCCTTTAAAGCTGTTATACCTTGAAACCGCTCCTTCAGAGCGCGCTCCAGTTCTTCGCCGAAGAGATTGACCCGGCGCCGGGGAAGTTTGTGGTACAGGTAAGAGATGACAAAATTGAGAGCAATTTGGATCTCCACATGCATAGTTAGAAGAGTGCTTTTCCCAAGGATCGCTGAATCTTATAGTGTTTTCTCCTTTGTTTGCAACTTTTTCCCCTTTTTATTCCTGGTCGTGGCGTCCTTCTTGTGTGCTTCAAGTGCTCGCGCTGAGGTGACAGAAAAATCAGCTAGCGCACGGGGGTGGATATCGTTTTGACGTCAGCAGAGCCCGAAGAGCTTGAAGGTCAGAGCCCAGGAAAATCGATACATGGGACACATCCACACACACAATATAAACCCCCCCAGGATGGGTGCGTGGTATCTAATAACAAGACGCTCATTATTGACAAATAGTCTCACTTTATGCCACAACACGTCTTTGCTTCGGAAAACTTTCGTTCCGCATTACTGGCACTAAAAACGCGCTAATTCCGGCCTCGTTGCCTTGTTATCGAAACAAGGACGAGTGCGGAAATGCTTAAACTTTTCCTTTGAGGGTTTGGAGGGAAGAAAGGGTGCCAGGAGCCAAAATTGGGATGACATTTCGTCGCATTCTCAAGCTGAAGGACGAACGAAGCAGAAGGCCAAAAAATGACAACAAAACACCCATTGGTTCTGCCAAGAGTTTTACATTCCCAGCTTTTTTTTTCTTCTTTTATTTTTTTAGATATATTTTTTTCTGGTAAAGGAGTGCTATTTTAAGCACGATATTTCAAGTCAGCGGAGCATAGTTTAGTGTAGGTTGCTAATGAGGTCGGTGATGTAAACAAATTCTGGCTACATCAAGTAAATAACAGAAAGGCTCCCTTACCGGTGGTACGTGGAAGACGCAGAAATAAGTGAAGGGCAGTGCAGCTGGAACTTGCAACTGAGAAGTGAACAAACGCGTCGTAGGTGCACTGGACAACTCCGCAGTAAGACGAACAGTTTGCCCTGACAGGGACAACGGGATCACTGACTAATTTTTGGTGGGGATTTTCGTCTTGCTGGGTGCTTGCAGAGCTGTAGGTGCAAGACAGAAGAGATGTGCGGCCCGTCGTACCCCAAGTGCAAGTAGGGGAAGAAAGGCAAGTCAGAGCCTGCGCCCCCGAAACACAGGGGAGAGCGGACCCTAAAAAGCCCTCCCATACCCGGACATATTGGCAAGCACCCATGACTGGCGTGTGCCGGGAATAGAAGCCGAGGTTCGGGCATACATACAATTCTGTGACGTTGGTGTGCTGACGTCACGACCGGCACCCTACTCCCATTAAGAGCGACAAGCTAAGGCGCATCATACTGTACTGTGCTGTACTGTTACATTCCACTGCATATGAGGGTGAAATCCCTCAATAAGGGTGACTGGTCTTCTACTTACCTTCGAGGCTAAAAATGGCTTAACCTCCTTAGGTCCTGGCGTATCTTCATCCCCTCTTCGAGTACGACGAGGGAATGGTGCACTTTAATTACAGTTTCGGTCTGCTAAGAACCGCTAGCTAAATAATTAACGATTTATACAGTAATGTAAACGAGATTAGGTACTGACAGAAATTACAAGTAAGAAGATATTTTAGAAAGAGAAGTTGCCTAGATAGCTTTTTATGACCATAAACTCAAAAGATGGCGACGATGCAACAGTGAATGTCGTTTAGTTGTATTGCGTGAAATATACCGCTTTCTTAGAATATCGCATATAGCTTACAATGCATTTGTCAGGTAGTTCCGTTTAGAATTCAGGGCGTATGTTGAAGAACATGTAAGGCTGTAAGTCTCTATTGCGTTAACTTGCATAGATGGCGACGTAACAGTGCATGTTGCTCATAAGCACGTAAGTATTGATATATACACACATTTTACATAGCTGCTTATTAATGTCATTTTAGAACATACAGTATCCTGTACTTGTTTCTAGACGTACAAGCTGTAAAACTCCACTACGTAACTCGATAAATGGGGACACTATAACAATGAATGTTCTTTACTATCGAATTTATGGCTGTTAGGACTGTAATAGGGACAATTTACCCCGGGTATGCCGTAAAAGACTCATATCACGCGCAGTATTTTATGTAAAGCGGAGTTTCTTGGTGTACGCGTAATGAAGCTAAGATGTATTAGTTGATATTTTTTTCAATAAAGACGAGTTTCGTGCGGAGGTTATTATACGGTTTGCGTACCGTTTCCTGGATACCTAGGTAGACATTTCGACGCGTGGTTAATGAATGTTGACAGGGGAGGGAAGCGTTTCACAGTTGCGTGTTAGGGAAAGAGAGCACCCTTGGAGGGTGTATCCGCGTGCTGCGAAGGGGAAGCGTCACTATATTTGTTGTGCTGATATTGCTGAGGCCTATTTTGTCAAGCTTCTAACGGCGTTTTTTGGGGGCAAAGGGAGAGCTAAAACTGGGTGCTTCGAAGGACGATTGTAAAAGGTGACAACCTGAAACAGAGCACCCCAAAAGTTTGTACGGGCTTCTAGGTAGGAAAAGTTATTTTAGCAACGGCTTGGCGAATGCCGATCAGTTGTGAAATGCTTTGAACGGTGGACGGTAACCAAACATGGTGAGCAAACGTGTGTTGTACTCCCATGGAAACGTTATTGTCATAACGGGCTTTGATTTCATTGTAGCGGAGGTTGAAAATGTAATTTTGGAGCCACCCACGGCTAGTGGACAATAAACTTGTGGAGAAATAAAAATATAAGACTCAATTTTCCATATATTGCTATCATCATTCAGCTATAAGGCGGACGCAGGTGGCGTAAAGAAATATGTGAATTACTTACGTTGTTTGCAAGGCTGGCGGACATAAAAGACGTTTCATTGCTTTTGCGTTGTGTTTCTTCGGTGGATAAGAATATTTTTATTGATTTTCAGGCCCTACTGATCTGTTTATGACTGCCTTGGTCTGCAGTAAGTTAATTTAATTTTCTGCTTTGAAAACGTGGACTGTATAATATTTTTTAGTAAAGAAGTAATAGAGATATAATACATAAATATAAAAATTTGTCATGTTTGGATTACACGTTGTAAGTGGGAAAATTTTACTCGCTTTGAAGGATTCGTTTGATATTAATTTTCGTTTTTCTAATTCTACAATTTACATGTCTTCGAAGATTTAACAGCTGACATTTGGTACGCCGTGGCTGACATTTCTACGGTTTTCGCTTGCAGTTGTGACATGAATGGCATCGTGGTTTTGATCTTGTGGAGATTTGGTTATTAACTACGCAAGAAAGGATTTGGTTATCGATTTCTATTCAAGAAGGGGAAGGGGGTTGGTATGCAATCGTTTTCGACATTTTGGAATTCTCCTATGTTCGCCATTACATAAAAAAATCGAAGGGTCTCAACCCTTTAACTCTCCCCCTCACCTCCACTGTAAAACACGGTCCCCAAAACTAGTGCTTTAGGGCTACCGAAAACCAGTTTTTTCACCATAAAATGGGACGCTCGTCAAAACATGGGTTGCTCCTTCTAAACCTAGGGGGTTTACTTCTCAAAGTTGGTAGCTTTTACACAAACTTAGGGATAGTCCCCGAAGTTTTGACAACGACTTCCTAGTTTTTGGTTGGCTTACCCAGAAACCAGTAGCAAGTACTAAAATATGACAAACAGTATTCCTAAAAATTTGTACTTCTAGGTCTCCAAACACACGCGAAGGCGTGGTTTGCTAGAAAAGTGACGCACAAAACGTTTGATAAGTGAATTCTTGTATACTTTGTTAGGATATTTTCAAACCACAAGTTTATAAAGCAGAACATGTTTATTTTTGCTGCATTATAGCCAAAATGATGTATTTCTTTCTCATAAATACTTTTTGTACGGTTTAGTGGCTAAGTATCTTTGTTTGTTGCAAGCGTAAGAAGCTTGTGTCTTTGCTTAGAACACATTTTTTTAATAATTATAACATTAGTAGTTCTTTTTTCTCAGCAATACATATTTCGTTTTCAAAAATGGGTAATTTTGTTTTCGAAACGACATAGTATGTCGACTTAACTTTAGAGGAGTAACTCTCGTTCCGAGAAAGTTCACAGTTGTGCAAATGTCGCACTCTATAATCTGGAAGACCGTGCGGTGCAATTAAAAGCTCAAAAGAGTCACTGCGAGTGCTAACTCTATACGTTTGCAGGTGTTGATCATAACCCTCTGTGTTTAGCAAACGGCAAGAGAAAGCAAATGATCCACGGGTATTTGTAAATATTAATTAGCAAGCCGAACTGGTATTTTCTCCAACCTCGCAAGGGACATAATAGCAGAGAAAACGTCTTCCCAGCTTTTGGTTAGCTGTTCCAAAACCCAGTAGCAAGTGTTAGCATCTTTGGAGTCCTTTCCAACCCCACCGAATACACAAGTCGTTGGGCCCCTCCGCCCTCCCACTCACCCAGTTCTAGAGCACACGTTTGATAGACGTTTTCAGTTGTCAGTTGTGTTTTCAGTTGGTATAGATTTCAAACAGTCAAGTTACCCTAAAGATATGTAAAACAGTGCTGCTACTGATAGAACAAAGAATTGGTAGTTACTTTAGCTCCAGCGGAAAACATAATCAATCGCAAATGTTCTGTGACCTTCAAGGAGGCTCCCGCAAGGATTTTTTTGTAATAAGTTGACCCGTGTTGTTTTGAATCATGTGTATGTGTAATGTGCAAATATTCCGAGATATATGTTTAAAACGTGTGTAAAATGTGTAAACTATGCATGATGTATGTGTAAAACTATGTATGATTTATGTATAAAACTATGTATGATGTATGTGTAAGATGTATGTGTAAAGCTATGGAATGATGTGTGTGTAAGATGTATGTGTAAAATGTGTAAAAATATATATAATGTATGTGTATGTAAGTGTAAGACGCAGGCCTATATGTGTAAAAAGCCAGTTATGTTCGCATGTCTTTTATGTACCGATGGTGGGTTTTTCTGTTCTGTAATGTATAAGAAAACTGTTCTTTTAAGGAAAAAAGAACAGTCGAAAATACATTCACAAGTGTGAGCTCTACTTTAAAACAAACCGGCTATATTATGGGCATTCATACCAGTTTTTAAGGTTTTTATATTGCAAAATACTGGGGTTAAGTTTCCAAATTTTGGTCTTTCGCGCACCTAATGTAGGAGGATATAGTTGCCAAATTTTGGGGCGATATTAGCGAGTTTAAGGGAACGAAAACGAGTTTTTGGTGGTTCCTATATACCTGCTTTAGGGGTTCAAATGCACCAGTTTTGGGGTATCAATTTACCATCTTTTGGGCAAGATCCCCAACCCTGAATTTTAGGGGTTTAAAAGCCCCAACCTGGTTCCCGTAGTTTCTAGGGCCTTTTTGCCCCAAAAGAAGGGGGAAAATTTTTACAGTGTCAGTATTGCCTTGATTAAGCTGATTATTTCGTATCTATTTGTCTTTTATTGCTACTGGCGTGGTTTTTAAAAATGCTGTGATGAGACGTTGTATTGTTCGGAATTAGCTTTATCGGCGTAGTAACGCTGTAGTATACATAGGTACTGGGAAAAAGATAGCTAAGTATGGTCTGAAACGAGGTATGCATTATTTGGGAAGTACTAATGTTATTTGCTTATCTGCCATGGATATGGGGTGGAATAATTTGCATCGAAGCGATGTACCGATATTGGTGTGCCAATATTACCGTTTCTTTTCTTTTTCTCATCCATTCGAATTCAGCGCATTCGTACTCAGCCACTAGGAGAAGCGGTCGTGCATTCAACACACTCAAAACTTGCATTCGGCGCGTCAATCGTTGGCGTGATTTGGTACTGTTAGTGTTAAACAGTTCAAGAAGTTGTGTTAGCCATTTTCTGGCTTATTTCCCATTTGATCCATTGTTGAGCAAAGGGGTACCGAGGGAATGCTGTTCACTTGGCATTTTTGGATCGAGATCGAGTTAAACGGCCCGTAATCCGAGAAGTTGATCGGACTACTTAAATTTGGAGAGGAAAAGAAACTCTGTGGTGTGAATTTTTTTTCCGTTTTCCCTCGTATTTCTGCCACCCTGTTTGAGAATTATGGGAAAACACGATTTGTACCTCAAATAATCCATGATTTTTCAAAAAACACGCTCAATGTTTGAGGACTGGGTCTTGGATTTTGATTGGCTATTGGGCAGAAAAATAGGCGTGCTTGGGTTTCCGAGCCGGGAAGCCGTTTTCCGGATTATTTTCCATAAGAATCTATGTTTCAGTTTCAGGTGAAACAGTTTCACCGGTAGTGAAAGAAGTACCGTTCGAATTCCGCGCGCTACAGTTAATGGCCGCTAGGTGTGCTGCGATGCGTGTTTTCGGTCCTCCTGAAATTTAGTCGCCCATGTGCCCTTGGAGAGGTTGGACGTGGGTAAGTGTTTGAGTGGCAGTGTTTTGAAAAGAATATTAATACTTGAGATAGTGCTGTCAAGCGAGGTGCAATTTAGTTGCACTGTTGAGTTTTTTCTTGTCAGGAGTAAATTTACTCTGTTATAGGCGGTGCATTGAGCCTTGTGAACGGCATATTTCATTATACCGTAAGCTTTTGACTAGAACGTTGCATTGCAAATATGCCGGAAGGCCTTTGTTTGATTGGCAGCTCTTATCTGGATCTGATCGAGTTTCAGGTGTTTCCCAAAATACTTCTGTGTGACTTAGATAAGTGAGGGTTTGTCTTTCTTAATTTCCTTTTCGAATCGTTCTAGTAAAGCGTTTGTTCTCAGGTCAAGGCGACCTTGGCATGGCCATGAGGACAGAATTTGTAATAGTGGTCCACTTTTATCCAAGTGCCAAGTACGCTGGTCGTGAAACATCTGAGAGCAACACGTGGAAAGTAGCAGTCTTGATTTTGCTTCGGTTGGCTTCTGAAACGTGACGAAGGGAACTCGGCCTGTCATTTAATTTGTGCGTGTAGGTTTATAGCTTATTTCTAGAATTTAATTCTCAGATTTGACAGCTTTGTTCCTGGGTGTTTTTGTGTTCTTTGTGTTTGCCTTGTGTGAAGAATGTTCTTTGGCAAATGGGTCGAACAAAAGCTCGTGACGTCAATGTGTTGGCCAGTGATGTTACCCAAGTTTGTGGATTTATTTTGCGCAAATCGACAAGACCGGTTGAGCATTTTTGAGTGAGTTTGGTGACATTTTCTCTCGTGTTTTAGAGAATACGAAGTTTTACAAGTCGTTTTGCTTATGTTTAAGGAAATGTTTATTCTGAATGGTTTTTGTTTTCGTTCTCTTGTGTGCTTAGGATTGTTAACTCCAACCGCTTAGTCGGAGTTACGAGCAACAGCCATTTTGTGGTAGTGACGTCCAAGGTTATTGGTACCGTTGGATTTTGAATGACAAATGAGCACGTCAGTGGTAGTATATCACGTGTCGGAAGTTATCGACCCAATTAAGGTGTGAGTGGAGTTTCTTTCGAGTACCAACGGTAACTCAGAATCACACAGTGATAAGATTGCTAATTTTATTATCTGTCTTGCAGATTTGGACTACATTATTCGTTAAGATGTGTTCTTCGATGTGCTCTCATGCATGTTCTTCGTGCAAAATATCGGCAAATCTCGAGGAACTTCACTCAAGGATTGTGTGCGTAGGTTCCCATGATGATTTACAAATACTGTTAACAATATGCCTCGCCTTTTATTTAGGTAACCCAGTTAAAATTTAGATTTTTGTATTATACTAATGAAAATTATGATTTGTTTTCAGAAAGTGAAAGCATGCGTTTGAACAGCGTTTGACCAGTTGGTAAATCTCACGTCGTCCCTTACCTCTTTTGACAAAAGAAGGATGATTTTTTTTCTTGGAATGAATCTGCGAGTTATTCATTCTCGACTTGTATTTTCGTATGTTGATAGACAATTAAATTTATTTTCTAAACTTGAATCATTCTTTTTTTTCCTTTTATCTTTAAGTTTTTCATTCTTCGTTTCGTCGGTTCTGTCGTCATTTCAATTCGGTTGTATCTGCTTATTAGTTACCGGTATTTTTTCTGTTTTTACGTAAGGGATGGCGATTTAAATTGACAGAGTTTAGTGTTCGCGTTTACCTCTTAACTGATCTATAGAGAACAGTATACCGAAATCATGGTATATTAATAAAATGTATGCATTCCTCGTACTTCCCTTCGTGTAGCTTTTAATGTCTCGCTGGATTAGCATAATTGTTTACATTCTTTCAATTATTTTGTAGCTTGTTTCTTTCTTTTGTTATTCAGAGCGCCAATTTGGATCCAAAGATTACTGTGTTAAGCGTTAGCATCCTTACTGTCCCAAGTTTTAGTTAAAGGCTTTTCTCCGATTTTTTTTTCACATTTTTAAGCGTTCTGTCAAAAATCTGCGTTAATTGAACACGAAACACCTCAGAAAATAATTTTGCTAAAACCCCGGAAATTTTACGCAAAATTCTGGTATTTAGAAACCTATTTTTGCTGTATTTTGTGGTATTTTTCAATACATTTCCACCTCAAAAAATCGTATTTTTTGAATTTCCCGCAAAAATATCGACCTCCCTCCAAAAATCCTATCTTCCCATTGGTGGAAATTCGAAAAAATGGGCGTGATCACGTTTTCGCGCTTGGAAGCCTTTTTTCGGGTTATTTTCCATAAAAAACAATGCTACGCAAAGGGGTACCCCTTCAGAAATCATGAAAAACTGGAGCTCCGCCTTCCTTCCCGTCCTTGTTCCTCCCTAGCTGTTCCCTATCCCTCGTGCTCGCTCCTATCCTTCTGTTTCCCATGCGGTTCGGTTTCCCGAACCACTAGGTACTCCATAAAGGATAGGTGTAAGCACGATAGATAGGGACCGAGCCAGGAAGGATGGAGGAATAAAGATATAGACCCTGGAGTTTTCTCATAATAAATAACCAGGCTGCAACGGGGATCGAACTTGCGACCTCACGATCTCGGCGTTACCCGTTAGACCGCTCGACCAACTCGCCCTTACAAATACACATCGAATAGTTATATATAAATCATGCGGACACAAGCGCTTTAAGCTAACGCACTTTAAACTTCAGTGAGACATTCAGCGTAAGTATAATCGCTCCAGTATCCAGTGTATTAAATCTGCTTGTGTAGAACCCTTACAGCGAAAGAGCTACGATCACGCCGTAGTTAAAAATAAAAATAATAATAATAATAATGAGAAGAAAAAAATCGCTCTAGTAAAAGACGATATACCGAATGAAGCCAATGCAGAAAGGCTTTAAGCCAGGTATGTATTTGTCTCCTTTGCTTTTTAAGGCATGGAGTTTTCCCCTTGCGCTACTTACATGTTTGTGACATTCGCGTCATTATAAGTATTTTTTTTCGGGATAGGGTCAAAACGATCTGGCACAAAATTCTACACTGCGAGTAGAAAACGCGGCAACGAATGGTATAAAACACAGCACAGTTTACACACACATTCATGCTTCATTTTCAATCCACACAGAAAATATATCTTTACAAGACAAAGTTTATTAGCTTTCCACTAAAAGTACTGTAAAGATCACCCACGGGTTGCACTCAGCCTTGCGCTCGCTGAGGCAAAACGCCTCCGCCTCCAGTTCACTACAGTCGGCAGTTAGAATCCACTCCTATCTGCAGTGTTTGTTTACATTTGATCTGTGCCCTCTTACAAGAAATGGAAGTAGAAGATTCTACCAGTGCACATAACTGGCCAGGAAGATGGTCTCACCTAAAAAAGATCCTAGAGCGCGACGGGCCGTTGTCACATCCTGATTTTGAAGCGTCACCCAACAATTTACAATTTATGCTGGACAACTGCAAAGTAAAAACCGAACTATAATAATCCTTTCTGTAATGCTAACCCACGGCCTTAGTCTCGTTCTTATATTGCATTACGTCCTTTCGTAGGTGTTGGTTGTTGGCTCAGGAGGTTTGGGTTGCGAACTCCTGAAAAACTTGTGTTTGATGGGCTTTAAGCATATTCACGTCATCGATATGGATACTATCGATATCTCCAACTTAAACCGGCAATTTCTGTTCCGCACGTCTGACGTCGGCAAGCCCAAAGCTGATGTTGCGGCAGCGTTCATTAACAAACGCATTCCGGGGACCCAAGTTATTCCGTATGCCTTTTAATGAAATCCTATATTTTTTTAAAAAAAGAACATACGTATAAGAATAAAAAAAGACTAGAGAAAAATAAAAATACAATTCATTGCAGTGGTCGACTCAATAACCTGGCATTCTTTTCCAAGGCATTTCAAGAAAATCCAAGACTACGACGAGGAATTTTACCGTCAATTTCATGTCGTGGTGTGTGGCTTGGATTCCATTGTTGCTCGGCGTTGGATCAACGGCATGCTAATTTCATTGTTGCGCTACGAAGAAGGCGAATTGGACCAATCGTCCGTTATTCCGCTTATCGACGGAGGCACAGAAGGTTTCCGCGGCAACTCGCGTGTCATCTTACCTGGAATTACGGCGTGCATTGAGTGTACTCTAGATCTCTATCCTCCGCAAGTAAGATCTCAACTGTCTAAATTCTCCCAAAATTAAATTGTTATTTGTTCTGTCTTTTTACTTCGTTTCGCTTTTGTTAGTTTTAATTTCTTATTTTTTTAATGACTATTAAAATATTCTTATTTTTTTAATGACTATTAAAATATTCTTATTTTTTCACTTTCACTTATTTATTTTTTTTAGATCAATTTTCCTCTTTGTACCATCGCCCATACGCCCCGTTTGCCTGAACACTGCGTCGAGTACGTTCGGATCTTGCTATGGTCCAAGGAAAATCCGTTCGGCGAGGACGTGGCCATCGACGGCGACGATCCTGCGCACATTTCCTGGATTTTGGAGAAAGCTGAACAACGCGCACGAGAATATGGTTAATATGAATAAATATATCTGACGGCTGACAGTTTTGAGTGCTGTGACAGCTAACGAAACACGTTTCCAGGAATTAGCGGCGTGAATTACCGCCTGACACAAGGCGTGATCAAGCACATTGTTCCAGCCGTAGCTTCCACCAACGCAGTCATTGCTTCCGCTTGCGCGACAGAAGTGTTCAAGATTGTTTCCAGCGCAGCGTTACCTTTGAATAATTACATGCTTTTCAACGATACCGAAGGCATTTACACCTACGCGTACGAATCCGAGAAGAAAGTACACATTTTTTCAGTATTTGGACTTTTCCCCGTTTTCCTTTTCTTTAGTTTTTTTGCTGGATATTACTTACATTAATATCTTTACTCATTATTTTATATTTCCTTAATTTTTTTGTGTTTTTTTTTTCACTGACCCCAATTACTAAATTTCCTAATGCGAAAGCTTTGCTGTGGGTCATGGAACTTTCGAAAAAAGGTGGAAAACTGTTCCCGTAAATACCTAGCATAGGGATTTTGGCTGGGGTCGTTAATTAAAAAAAAATACATTTCTCATTATTTTTATATTTATTTTAATTCACCTTAATACTTTCGCATTGCGTTCACGAGAATGATCTCTTATACGTAACAAAAGATGGAAATTTAGTTGACATTGTTTAATGGAAGTAATTTGTCTACAGGAAGATTGTCTCGCTTGCAGTCAAGTTCCCAAAACGTTAACGTTCAAGTGTAGTACTACTTTAAGGCAAGTTCTCAACTTCATGACGGAAAGTCCCACGTACCAAATGCGCAACCCGGGAGTTACGTATACTGATGTGGATAACAAGAACCGTACATTGTATCTCCCAAACGTGCCCAGCATTGAAGAGCGTACAAGGCCAAACTTGTCTAAAACGCTGAAAGGTAAAATTTAGGAATTCAGTTCCATTCATAATGACACTTTAACCATGGTTAGTTGTGTAAACAAAACACTAAATCACTTTAACGAAGTTCAGCGGGGCAGACATGGTTATCACACCTTAGCAGTACGGTTGGCAGAACACTGGAGTGTTTTATGACTTTCGCGTTTGGAAGAATAGCAAAACCTGGTTTAGTCACGTTAACCACTGTTAGCGGAAAACGAAAACCATGTCTAACCCCCTTATCATTTGTATATAACATTTAGATGAAAAATACAAACTGAGTTAAGGTCTATAACCACGGTTGGCGTGACAAACGTTCATACGTCACTTTAGTTACAGTTAACGGCAACATGTAAACGTGGTTTACCACATACCCGTGGTCAACGAGAATAAATCGCATTTACCAATTTAACCAAGGTTAGCAAGACAAAATGTAAAAACCGTGGTTATAGACCTTATTGCAAAGTAGGGTTCCCGAATGAGCTGATAGAGAAGCCACAAACACTTGCTGATCTTGTAAGGTATCCTAGTTACAGTGGTAAGTACCAGTGCTTTGGATCTTTCTAAAAAGATCCCGATCCGATCGATCCGATCATTTGATCGGATCGGATCGGCGGTGTATCGAAAAGAGCATGGATCGGATCTTTTTTGGGGGGGAAATTTACCGATCCATTCAGACCACCTAGTGGCCGCTACTAGTAACTCGACTGACAACAATGTAGTGCACTTACAACGTAGTTTCGTCGAAAAGTGTGAAATTAAAAAAGTCCGATTAATTATTACAGGTCCTGATGCTACCTTGCTTTTGTGTAAATAATACTACGCTCTTTTGTGTGAATAATATAGATACATATATACCGTAATGTCATAATATAATAACGGATCGGATCTTT